>JAQGAF010004486.1:0-14271 GCA_034687865.1 Kryphioiulus occultus
TCGTTCACTCCGCAAAATCCTACCTAGTTACGGTTGCCTATCGAGGTACAGATTTCCGGTGTAAACGGGGTATTAGTCGTGGCCGACCCTCGTTGACGTGACTACATTGTCATAAAAGTTAACAAAGCTAAAATATCCTGAAAGTCTCCTGTTATTTTCATCAATTTTGTCATTACGTTGAAGTTCACAAATAATATATCAATATATTAATATGCCATTTTTAAATTGTGTACTTTGTTGAAACATGTATACTTGTCAGAGTACATGTCAAATACGAGTATACAGGCCAGATACATCTTAAAGTCATGTCAGATACATGTATACACGTGATAATGCATATAACGCCATCTTTAATTTGGGAATTCAATAGAAACCTTTTATTTTCTAGGTAAGTTGTTTTTACATTATGATGAACTTATAAATTAAACCACTCAGTAGTCACACTTAATAAGAATTATTTCATAATACGAAGAATCCTAGCCAAATTTTGGGAAACTACTGTATGTTCTCACGCAACAATAGACAAGCAGTAAATCTGCTCTATAATGCCGCTAGAGGGCGGAGTGAAACGCCTACTCTTAACCTGACACGTGGCCAACTCCAATCAGATCTTATTTAAATGCGGTGCAGTTTCTCTGGTTAACAAAGGGGGATACAACCCCAGAAATGCCAACATCTTGTCGAGTGAAAAATAAGATTTGCTTCGCTAATTCAATCGAACAGCCAAGATGAGCTCGTCTCAATTTGATCTCATAATTAGTTTTAAGGTTACATTTCGAAGCGAGTTTTCTCTCTCCTTCTTCACAGGGGTTCAAGTAGCAAATAAAATGTCCTAATAACTGACTTCGTAGCGAATAAGTGTAAAGGGAAAGGGGGAGGCAGGAAAGATACATTTTGCCTGCGAAGGCAAAAATCATGCTTAATCTGGCATCAGTTTTAAGTAGACTTTCGTGTTATTGTAATTTAATTATTTTCAATCTTGGGGTCGGAGGCGATCGAAGGGGAGAAGAGCGGAAACAGCCTTCGGGTTCACCTCGCAAATTGCACATTTTAGTGTGCATCGAGTGCATTAGTAATTTAACTTCATCAATTCTCGTGTAAGACACGTGGCGCCGCCGCCAATCGTTATTTTTGATGCCAATTCCAATAATCAGCGTTTTTACTTACATAATTTTTTTAAATTTACAACAATGGAGGGTGTATTGAACCCAAAACTACGTTTTTTTAGCTTAATAAATTACATGCAAACCTAAAAACGAGTTTTATTTAGCAGCCCCTAACACCCAGGCAATCACTACTAGCTATAGTGATATTCAGCACTAAAATTGTAGACATACAAGTTATAATGATAAAAATCACTAAAGCTTTATAGAGTCACGTCCTTCAATGCGCTGGGCATTTTTATAGAAGTGAAAATTCATATCAAATGCTACGCTATTAATTTACATGCCTATACATTACAACGTCCACTAGATGGCGTACAGGAAGGTTGTTTAAGCTGACAGACCCTGGCAGAACATATCATATTGGATTATTAGTTTCACTCACAATGTCAAGAATACTAAGATCTCAACATGTCCTAAGGCCATTTTGCTTATAAATGAAGACCTAAACTTTAAAATGTAGGGAAAGTTTGCATAATCGACTTTTTTATCATAAGTAGAAAAATATGTTTTTCAAATGAGATTAACAGTTCCCAAATGACTAGAACATGACTCCATATCCCGCATCTTCGGTTGCCATTATGTTACTTAAAAATATTACAACACTGAACTTATAAATACGAAATATTAACAATAAAGATCATGGAATGAAAAATTCAAGAATGAAAAATGTAATGAACTAATTTGGGTTGATGGATTACACACCTTACCACATGGCATTTACTGGTTATTGCAGGTTGTTGTGTTGAATTAAATTTTAAAAAAACGCCTCTAACACATGTTTTGGTTTGAGGGGCAGGTCATAAATTCTGTGTTGATTGCGTTGACTAATTGCTTTAGGGCAAATTGGTTTGAATGATGTGACCATAAATGTATTCAATTAAAATGCGCGACTTTAAATTGAAAACAAATTAACAAATTGTTCGTGATGCATGCGCTAACGTTGACCCAGGGCCTCCAATGACCCGTTCTCGTCAATTGGAATTGTCCGAGGGGCCCTTCCGCTTTAATAAGCTTCAATGTATGGCCAATGGTCAGCGTTATTTTAATTATTGCTCGCAGGATTTCCGATCGTCATTGACATGTACGCGCAAATGATCGCTTACGTTAATCGTCTACTTTCGAGGTTAAATTCTACTTGACCTGGGCGTAAACGCCATTACAACATCCGGTCCGTGCCAATGGAATACAAAATGGTCTTTTAATGGCATAATTATTGCGATTATAGCGTTATTAAATCCAGAAGGGGGCAAACACTGCTAGCAGAAGATCAATGCTGTGAAGCCACCCCGTTTGCAAGGGGCAAGAGGGAATTCTCATGAAATTCTCGTAAAACTAATGCAATTATTTCTGAACAAAAACACCATGTTTACGGCTATCTGAAAGATATTGCTAAGGTAACATTTGCATCTATAATGCGTAGTTATGCCTTTTAGGAAACAATGATTCGATTAACTCAAGATCAGAGTGCATGTAGTTGGGAAAAAAATCTAATTACTGCTCGTCTAAAGCATTTGAAGACTTATTTTATTATTCAAAATATTGTGGGTCTATTGCATTATAAAACGTTACATTTGACCGCCATGTGAAAACTCATTGTGTTTTCTGGTACATTGCATCATGATACCAAATCACACATCAATGTTAAGCACAATTTCAAAATAAAATTGAATTCAAAAGAGATTTTTACACAGTAGAAAATCAGTGAAAAGAAAGTCATCCAAGGTTGTTAGCAGTACGTACTCTCTAAAAATTTGTTCTTAACGCTGATTGCCGGTTTGGTCACATGATTCTTGTGGCCATCTTGGGGGTTCTCTTTCGTAGATGCCATTTTCAATTCTTGCGATTACAGCGCCGCCTGCTGGAACCCCCCGTGAACCAAATTCGTGAAATAAAAATGTTCCTTATAATTCTAACAGTTTTTAACAATTAATATTTGAAATGAGGGAAGGACTTAATGATCACCCTGTATATTAGCTTTATTGTAATGAGGGAAGAATTTTATCATCAACCTTTTTATTTTCTTTATTGTAAAATTACACTTGTTCGTTGTAATTCGAACGGTTTTGTTTGAATTGAAATGACAGAAGTACTTAATGATCACCCTGTATATTATTGTAAGCTAACTCTTGTTCCTTGTAATTCTAACAGCTTTTAACAATTAAGTTTTGAAATGAGAGAAGAATTTTATGATCACCCTGCATATTAGCTTTATTGCATGAGGGAAGGGCTTTACGATCACCCTGTATAGCCTTCTTGTAATGATGACAACTCATTGTTTGTTTTAAGCTGGGATGGACCCTCTACCGTCAATGCTAAATTTTCAGAATTTCGTCCTAATTTTCAGAATTTTTCTGAATTCTGAAAATTTAACATTGGCGACATACCGGTACGTATACATACTGTATGTAGGGCCAAGGCTCACCTTAAATGCTTAGTGAACTTCCAACAATTTCTCAAATTTCACCATTTGGTCGCCAGATGGAGCGTCGCTGCCACATTTTTTATTGTTATTATTTTCGTATCGTAAACACGTCCTCAAGTTTTCTTGAAATTTATGTTCTGTACGAAATCAAATTTAAAAGTTTGCTGAGCTCAGTATTAAACGCGTTTTGAAATTCAAGTCATGCGCGGATACAAATTAGACTTCGGGTTCCTATAGCGTGTATGAAAAATAAAAAATAAAGATTTCTCTATTTTCGCCAGCTTTTTAGAAAATGAAAGGCGTCGCAACGAGCGCTGAATAAATTCCTGAAGAGGAAACCGTCGCAATTTGCCAGCCGACTTCAACGTATGGCAAACGGGGCATTTTTTCCCATTCGAAATGTTGCGGTCACTTAAAGGGGATCAGCGTTGAAATGTCGCGGTCATTACAGTGGCCAATAAGCCAGTGTCCAGTGAGCTTTGCCAGAGATGGATCCATCAAAGGATTGTTGCTTTAAAGGGGCCTCTTTTCACCAAATTGGGTGCTGAATAGGTCTGTTGAAAATCCCATTTAGATTTACGATTGGGTAGATCTTAGGAGGTGCTAAGATTCTTTAAGATCTTTAGAAGCAATTTGTTATGAAAAGGGTTGTGCATAAACTACTTCTTCTTCACAAATCCACGAGTGCAAATTCACACAACCATCACTGAGTACAAATGGAATAGGAACTGATCGTTTCTATCCTATTCTCAGAATATTTCAAATCAAACCGAATATAACATATAGACATGCATCCTGAGCATGCTACCCCCTCTAGGGCGTTCTGTTCCATTTTACACGTGTAAACAAATGTTGGACAAAATGATGGAAACACGTGCTGCAGATACCTATTTTGTTAATTTTTCGGGTTTTGGAATCAGTACAGCATCAATCCGTTTGATGTAGACTCGTTGCTAGTTTTGAACATGTTCTCTAATGGAATTTTATGCTATTGATTTATAAGAACACCGAAAAAGAGTCAGTAGTTACTTTAGAAATGTTGCAAACATTTGCTGCAGATACATGACTTTTACTCATTTTTGGTGGTTCTCAATAGCAGCAATCCTTCTATAGAATTGACTCGTTGTAAGTTTTGAACGTGTTCTCTACGTTCTCTAATGGAATTTTGTCATTCCATTAGAGAACATAGAGAACATTTTATAAAAATGCAACGAGTCAATTGCAGAAGAGTTGCTTTAGAGATGTTGCAAACACTTGCTACAGAAACAAGCAGTATCTTAGAATTGAATCGTCGCAAGTTTTGAACATGTTCTCTACGTTCTCTATAATGGGATTTTACGCCATTGATTTATAAGGACATGTCAATGTTTAGAGTTGCTTTAGAGATGTTGCAAACACTTGCTGCTGATACATATATTTTTGTTACTTTTGTGGTTTTTGTCATCAATACAGCAGCAATCATTCCAGAATTGACTCGTTGCATACTTGTAACATGTTCTCTATGTTTTCTAATGGAATTTTATGCCATTGATTTACTGTCGAACTCGGTTATAACGATCACGGTTATAACGAGATCTCGGTTATAACGAGTAAATCGCCTTAGCAGATTTGGTTTATGTATATTTCCATATATAGAATCCTTCACGGTTATAACGAGCATACTTCTCGGATATAACGAGCAACTTTTAGAAAATACGGTATCCAAGACACCAAAACTTAAGTTATCCTTTGGGTACTCAGTCAAGTTAAAGAAATAAAGTATCTTGGTTTTACAATTGATTCAAATTGGTTACATAAAAGTGGGTTTTATTAAAAAATTAAGAAAACTAATGCCTGGATTGTATGCCATAAGAAATCTTTTAGACATTAAAACCAAAAGGATAATTTATTATGCATGGTTAGAAAGTTTGCTAAGATACGGTATTGAGATATACGGTAACTCGGCAAACTCTACTTTGCACAGAGTGACAAAATACATGTACTTCTGCCTGAAATATATCTTCTCAGCAAATAAATCGCATGTTAATTCACGTGAAGTGAGTTATTGTTAAATCTATAGCAAATTTAGCTCTTCATGGATATAGAGTAACGGTTATAACGAGCAAATTCGGTCGGTTCCTTGATGCTCGTTATAACCGAGTTCGACTATATAAGGACAGTTAATTTTTAGAGTTGCTTTAGAGATGTTGCAAACAATTGCTGCAGATATATACATGTATCTTTTTGCTAGTTTTTTGGAGATTTTTAACATCAAATGGACATTCTTTAATGAAATTTTATACATTTGATAAAACATTCTTTGTGAACCCTATAACACGTACCCCAAATGGCATTCCATGAATTCTATGTTGTAAACAAAATGTCTGCCTCCATTAGTGGTTCATCAATCCATCTTTATGACTATCAGTACATCAGAATTGACCTAATTGATGTCAGTATTAATGCAATAGGATGTCAACTGGAAAATTAACTGCAGAATTTGACCAAAAGTGGATGGGGTTTGTCGACCTTTAACCATTTTAACGCTCTGTGATCGCACTTTATATTCAACGTTCTCCACCACTTTCTGGTGCAATTTTTTCTCCTAATTTAAGCAGACTTATTTCCCTGGTCCTTTTTTCCGTGAATTTAATTTTCCAGTCGCTGATTTCGCTGCCTCCTGAGAATCGTCTGGTAATGCTACGACTGTAATGACCTGGAACAACCGTAAACATGTATGTAGACGAAAAAATTCATGCATTTTGATGGCTGACACGTGTTGTTTCAGCCATTGTTGGTCCAATTCCTTCGACTTTCTTTTCCTCGACCGATTTTGCTAAATAATCTACACGAGCGTGGTTTTCAATACAAATTAAAGATGGAGTATTAATACATTCCTATATGAAATAAGTGTTGGCGTTCAAATGTCCACCAGAGGGCAGAGTGAAAAATCCATATGCCACATGCACTTGCGCTATTTTTCACCTTACACGTCTGTTCGTATTTTGGAAACTTGCGACATATTTACCAAAACTCGATTTTGCCAGTGCCTTCATGTTTTCAACCTGCATTTGTTCACCTTAATTTCACCCCTTCTATGACTCGCCTTACTTTAACGATGCATTTAAAGTTACCCAGGCACTGCATATGTATATCTTTCTTTGGCTTTGCCATACGCATCCGTTTTCCAATTATGCCTTAAATGTTTCCCACATGAACATCTTAAAAGACAGATACAAAAGGGGCCCGAGTGGTTTGCAAGTCAGAAACTCCCCATTGCCTTGGCAACGGGCTGATACTCCTTTGGCACAAACTCCTACACACGAAGAATAAATGCATCAAATTTTTAAAACCACCAAAATAGCTTCAGGGGTCAAAGGCCACCGTTTTAGTTGTTTTGACGGTGACGGAGGAACTCGAGCTAACAAATTTCAAAGTGAGAAACAACTGACGTCAAATCATGAATATAGGGATGGAAGATATTGCTGAAGAAAAAAACGTTATTCGTCGAAGGTGTTGCTATCGAGTATTTCATCGTATCGTTATAGCCGCTAAATACTTACATGCATACTCCTTTTTAAAATCATGATATTCATGTACTGGAATATGCAGATAAAATCAATGTTAGAAAGCTTCGAAATAGCGTTGAAATGGCGATAAGTGTTACGGTGTTTATCAGTTAGAAATTTGGAGCGTAGCAACATATAAACACCATTTAACGTGCGTGTATAATATGTGATATACCAGAAAAGTTATTTATCGACATGCCCAATAAATATGCAAGGTGATCAGAAAGCCTACACTCGTAAACATAAAATATGACATTTTTGAAGTCCATTCAACATTGTCAATATATCTTTCTAAGTTCCCGAGTTCCTTTTCAGGGAAATAGGAAAGCATGGAAGGAAGAATGGTTATTCTTTGAAAATTTCAGGGAAAAGACAGAAAATGGATTTTCTTTAAGAAAATTCAGAGAATACCCAGGGAAGATGGATTTCTTTTTGAAAAAAAAAACATTTTAGGGAAAAGACAGGCAAACCGGAATTTCAAATGGATTTTCTTTGAAAAATGTCAGGAAAAAGCCACCGAAAATGGATTTTATTTGAAAAAGAATATCAGAAAGATTCAACAAATAAATAATACATATTACGTAGTTACTTATTAACACAAGAATCAAGATATGAAAAGCAAAATGGGAAGAAGTTTATAGTTACACTATAATAGTTACACTTACTAAATATAGTTACACTTACTTAATAAATAAATATAGCGTTCCTTACATTAATTATGTCATATTTTTGTTTTTTAAGTGGACAGGGTGGTCACGAAAATTTGTTTTAAAACCAGGAAAAGTCCAAGAAGTCGAAAATTACTCCCCTTTGGGAACCTTGTCATTTGTGTATATTTCATTTTAGGTGTTATCACAATCAAATTGCATTGTTTAATTAGAAATCTGGAGAAGAACTTTGTGATCGGCCTGTATTTGTATTATGGTGTTTATATGTTGATTCGCTTCAAATTTTCTAGCTGATTAACATAAATACTTACGTAGTTGTAATACTGCCTGGAAGAAATTTATGAAAATGCTTAGACTAAATTCTGTTGAGGTTTAATTGCTGTTGGTTTCAATATGTCTGCAACAAGAAATTAATCCATGAATGTTGATAAATTCCAACGCAATTTGTTTAAATAAAACAAGAACTTTTGAATAAATTACAATTGTAGGAATCGTCGTATCTCTTCAGTTAATTTGATCGATAGTTTAAATCCGCAAAAAATCTAACATGTCATTAAAACCCTCGCCGTTGTCGAGCTGGGATTAGACATGCTATTTTATGTGGGTGTTAAAACACGTTTACAAATTTATTTCGAGTAATTTATCTTATCCTGACAATATTAAATTCGTATGTGGTTGGAGATATTGATTTTAGGCTCTAGTTTATATAAATTGGGGTGCGCGGATTATTTATGTTCCTTTCTGTTTTAAATAATGGTGGGAATTTATGCGGCCATTGCAAGCATGCAAAGAAACTACGAAAAATTTAACCTTATGCTGCTTCTCTTTTTTTGTGCGAAAATTAATTCAGTTTTATCACAGTTGGAAAGCTGAATCAAGCACTGGCATTGGAATTGATCAACATGTGATCGATGCCTACAGTTGTCATGGTTTGGAAAAAAAGCTTTTAAAAAACATCTGTGAAGTTGGAAAACCCATTTGTTAAAATTTTGGAGTAGTTTTTATTTTAATAGATGCTTATTAGGGGATAGGCTAGTTAAAAATGGTAAATGTTGGTATGTAAATAAGATATAATTTGTGGAAAACCGTTCGATTGCATTTCATTTATTGCAGACAGGTTTTGAGCAATATGTATTTTACGTTGTTACTTTTTTTCACATTTTTAACAGGGTGTCTGACCGTCTGCAAAACAAGGAAAAGCCAGTGAAATGCATATGTCTGGAAAATTGTGGTGGCACAACAATTTTGATTGGCATTAGAATTTCAAAAAAGCGTTAGAAATGTTGTATTTGTGATCTACTTTTTCTCAAAATTTCACCTACTGCCTTTTCAATGAAAAATCCATTAAAATAAATATAAAATCCATTATATCTGCTATTTTTTTAAATTCGCCTGGGCGTATTAAATGCTGAATACGTTAGTTAGCTGTATATGGATTAAATTTTTCAACAAAAAAAATTCCCTACAAACTACAATTTAACATCTAGTGGTTTCATTTCCTAGTGTTTACATCGTTATTAATAATAATACACTGAAAAACCATTATTTCTCATAATTTTGAAATATCTGCTTATGACATTACCTTAATTATTGACATTATTCGTTCATTTTACAAAAATTGGTTTATTGCCAGCTCTTCCCCACCCAGTTCATGGTTTTAACACTAATTAAATAGCTTTCGATACATTAAAATCTTGAAAGGAACATAAATACAGCGTGCCAACGAATTGATGACTCCCATGTTTTAAAATGTGGTAGGCTAAACACATGACCTTGTCCTTTCCGAAGTAGAAGTAGAAGTGTGTCAAATCCGTAGTAAGATTATGTAAAATTGCCTGGGAATATTCCAAAAAGCGCCTGGAAAACACGGAAAAGTCAGGGGAATTTAATTGATGATTTGGCCAGTCACCATGTTTTAAAGTGTAATTCATTGTTATACTTTAGTAGTTGTGCACGTTTATGATAGATGACACTGAGCAACAGAGCTCTCTACGAGTGTTTTGCAATGAGCTTGTCACTGTGTATTGGTTTGATAATAATTGCCAGTTCGCTCTTATGCTTTGATTTAATCAAAGCAACGTGGCGTGGCTGCTCTGTGTAAGAAGAAAGCTTACATTTGCCACACACAGCCTTGACTCGGTCTTATTTGCTTTTTTTCGCCACCATGAAATAGATTGCTGAGTTAATCAAGTGAAGATTTGCACTTCATGAGTCTTACTTCACGTTATAAATAAGGTTATTTGTCTTTGCACGGAACAAAAAAAGCTTATTTATTTCCTCGGTAGGTAGATAATAGCTCATAGGCAATGGCAACGATTGTATCAACATTGAACTCTCCTCGTCAGACATTGCTAAAGACGCATGCAGCAATCTTGATGTTTTCCTTGCTTCATCTTAATTGCCTTTCGTCTTAGGGCATCATAAGTTAGATGTCAAACACTGATATTTCCGAGTAACGATTAGATTGCGCATCTGTAATGCGTAACTATTAAAAAACCGAATTAAATAACTGTACTCGTCTTTGAACGATGTAATTTGTCTTATTTGTAGAACCTTATTGGAGAACCCAAATATGACAAATTACATTTTGCATATGTTTTGTTGCAATTTTAGAAGTCTTTTTTCATTGTTAACATGTTGAATAAATTGGTGCATTTCTAGATCCTTTACCATTGTCCCTACTCCAAATGTGCACATAATATTTATAGTTCAACCCTATTTGTTGAGTTGGCAGGAATGACACCTGTCCTAACTGTCGAAGTGAATGGTGTGTTTAACTCAACATAATCTGATAAAAACTAACCTAATATAAATGCAATTTCTCATTTAGCCGCCCCTAACCGCTAGGCAATCACTGCTAGCTTACGAGCCGTTAGAAGAAGCCCACATTCTCGTATTGTCTATGCTAGAGCAGAGACTATTCTAAAGCAGCTGTTTTACGAGCCTTTAGGAGAAGCCCATATTCTCGTGGTGTCCATGCTAGAGCAGTGAAATAAAGAAAGCTCAAAACGTCCACCAGAGGGCAGAGGGAATAATCCGCTTTTAACCTGACACCTGCAATGGGTTGCCTTTCAACACCATGCATGTTCTTTAGCTGGTAAACATGCTGCAGGAAGCGTCTGTCTTTCTAGCTCAAATCGTTTGTGCATTTGCATTTTTTCTAGCATATTTGCATTTTTTTCTGCATATTTGCATGCATTTTTGGCATTCTGAAGCATTTTAAATTCTTCTATCGTTGCCTTTCACACGCACATGTACAGTGTGGGTTCATACAGCGCTCGATAAGCGCGCATCAATGTCAACACTTTTTTGCATGCATAAGCTAGACCTACGTATGCAAAGTGTAAATATATGCACTCTGGCTGTAAGTCAATCGAAATGGCACATGAGCTATAGGCAGCGACTCTCCATCGATCTTCACTCCCCTGCCTGTAATTCCCCAATTCCTCAATTTCTCCCCTATTTTCTCCAATAGCGTATCCTTATGGCGCCCCCTATACCCTTACCCCCCACCCCGATCTCCCTTATTTCGAAGAAACGTGGGCAGCATTTGCTATTTCCCATTCAAACTTCAGACCTATGGGGCATCGAGAATTCTCTAAGTAATGCACCAGGATTACCTCTAAGCTATCTCAGAAATATGCCACGTAATTTCGACCGTAGATTTTTTGATGTTTTCTTGTTTTTCCACTTTTTTTTCCTATGCCAAACTACGCCGGTATTTTGCACTTTTTCCGAAAAAAAACACGCTAACACTACAAACAAATTTATATTCAAAAACGTGATTCAAACTCTGGTACTACGAACCAGAGGTATAGGTCTCTACTACTAAAACTAGCAGGCTGCAGCATGGTCACACCCACTCTTTTAAATTTGCATGTGGGTCGTTCAAGTATTATGTCACCATCTTGTGTACCTAATTTCGTTCTGAAGAATACTGTCATTTGCGTGTCAACAATGGGACACATATGTACATACTGTACATTAACTTGCTCTAACATGAGCCAGTTCAGCAGTTCTGGATCTGAGGTTCTAATGGAACATGTTGATGCTGAAAAATGTTTGCCTCCTCTGATGACAAACCATAACTGACCTGAGGGAAGTCATAGACTTGGGCCAAAATTTACAAAATTTTGGGCTCCTGGCATCTCACAAAAGTGATAAAAAAACCGAAACAACGTTTTCCCATTATTGTTGCCATCGTCATACCATGTTGACATCATGGATGCACGCGATATGGTGTCAAAGTAAAATTCTGGAAAGTACAGTGTATGTTAAGAGGGGTGTTACAGACATTTTTGTAAAATTGCTTTTAATATAGTGAAGCACAGTGGGCACGGTTGAAGTTCTGCTGGGGATAATTAATAAGTCAACGAATTAATAAGACACAACACAATTAATAAGTCAACAAATGCATGTACGTGCACGTAAAGTAACTGTAACCTGTAAGTAACCTGTGCTAATTGGAAAGGCATGTAGTAGTCAGGAAAATAATTAATTTAGGATAAGTCTGGCAAATTTCAAGTAAGATTTCCATCCAGTAGTGCAATGCTGATACATGTAATTGGAGAATTATCCTGCAGGGCGGACTTGGTTAAATGTTGAATTCAGTTGAATTGAAATTTGCCGAATGTTGAGCTGAATTGCAATTCTTGAATTTTGAATTGAATTGCAATTTGTTGAATATTGAATTGAATTGCAATTTGTCGAATATTGAATTGAATTGCAATTTGTCGAATATTGAATTGAATTGCAATTTGTCGAATGTTGAATTGAATTGAATTGCATTTTGTCGAATGTTGAATTGAATTGAATTGCATTTTGTCGAATGTTGAATTGAATTGAATTGCAATTTGTCGAATGTTGAATTGAATTGCAATTTGTCGAATGTTGAATTGAATTGCAATTTGTCGAATGTTGAATGTTGAATCGAATTGAAACTCAAAAGTCCGCCATGGAATTCTTCTTTTATCATCATTACTCAATTAGGTGCAAATTTTCTGGTGATTGAACGTCAGAATATTAAACTTTAAATGAAATTATGAGCCATGGCTACTAGTATGGTATACGATAACTCATTCACGAATTATTTATTTTCGAAAAGGGTGTGACCAGTTACATAATTGATTTATTCATAGATGTAAACCTGTATAAATATATCAACTGGTTAAAATCTATGAATAAATCAATTATCGGTAATTAGCAGTAATTAACAGGAGATAAAGCATTCCCTAAGTGGCATATTTCTCATTTTTCTGCCTTTTCAGTGGTCAATGTGGTCAGGAAAAATTTGTGAAAAGTCAGGCAAGATGATACATATACCATGTAAAATCGAATTCAATACACGTAGTTAAAATCTGCTGCAACATGGCTACACGCAGAATGGCACCTACTCGCGCATTGGCTAATATTGGCGACATAACCTGCCACCTGTTGGTAGGTTTATCCAAAATGTAGGAAATGATACATGCACATGTACAGTAGTAGTTTGAGTGGTATAATCACGGTTTGTTCATCTCGCTTTATTTCTCTCGGCGTTTGTTTAATAATTTGCAAATGGGCATAAAGTGAAAGATAAGTAATTTAATGGGTGCATTAAGGAAGATGTCTGCGCCTTAATTTAGGAGCACGATGCCTTCGTTAATTTCTCCCATCCTCCATAAATGCCAGCGTGATGGCGTTTTCTACGAATTATCTAACCCCTCGTTAATAAAGCTAGCTGCTAAATTCACTTCTTGGGCCCAAAATATGTGCGGATCCGAGGCGTTTTCATGGGTTGTTAACTTTGCAATATGCCGAAATAATTGTCCATCGTAAAATTTTCTCCTCGCTATTATATGCCCCGAATTTATCGCTCGATAATGGCGAATTGTCGCTGCTGAGTTTTGCTCCTAAAATTTTTCCGTAGCCGGTCTTGGCTGAGAAACTGTATTTTTGAAGAAATAAAAAACAGGATTTATTTAAAGCCCCTAAGCCACTGTGGACCGAACAAAACGCTTTATAAGACGCTATATGGCGTAAACTACGATTTATTTCCTCGACTACATACAGATATTGCCCCGCTCCACTTTTTGGACCTTATTTATTGCCATTAAACAAAACAAAACATGAAAAATTCGTTTTCTGAGACCCATAAACCCTCCGCAAAGGCACTGGCAAAATGTACCGAATGGTTCCTCATGGAAATAATGCGCCTCTGTGAGACAATTATTCTTCCCTTAGCAGGTCACGTGTATGCTTCTGAATTGTTTTTATATTTGCAATTTACAGGGTGTATTAAAGTCCCACCCTAGTAGTAAGGTGAGCCTACCTGGCGCTTTAGGGATGGTGATGACGTCATCACCACCCGTTTTGCCCTTAGGGGGTTTAGGGGGTTTGTCGCCAGGTGGCGCCACATGTATGAGCGCGGGTGGGTGGTGCATGATTGACGTCACCACCCATTTTGCCTGGGGGGTTTTTAGGTGTTT
>JAQGAF010004487.1:0-14269 GCA_034687865.1 Kryphioiulus occultus
GATGGCCCCTAACACTGTCAAATAGTGGTAGTTTAATATAATCCATAAGCCGTTTTAAGTTTGCATTTGCCATTGTTACGCAACTTGGTTTTTCCTGGACCCAAACTGCACCGATTTGGAAATTTCCAAACATTTGTTGTCATGTGTGACAACTAATACAGTATATTGGTGTCAAAATATCACATGAGACAGATTGTGGTCCAACTAATGCCAAGTGAGGCACAAAGGCCCTAAAAGCATGTGTTGAACGTAGTGGTCTCATTATATTACCTTGTGAGACAGGTATGGTCCCAGTAAAGTCAAGTCAGAAACATAATGGTCCTAACATCATGTGATGCACCTTGGTGCCTCTGTCCCAGTGGTCACACTAATGTAATGTGAGACCTACAACGGTCACACTAATATAACTTCTTGAAACACAAGTTAGAGGTCTTGTGTCATAAGGCCTACAATATATTAGTGCTAATCTTAAGAGAGACAATGGTCTAATTAATGCCAATTGATACATAATGGTCTCATTGATGTCATATGAGACAACTAGAGGTCCTTGATTCCACTTTAACTTGAAACACTTTTGCTAAACTATATTACAGCTTAGAACAAACCTTTCAGAAGGTTTACATACCATTTTGAAGTATACTAAAGAAAAATCGCCAGATTTACTTCAAAAAGATTGAAAATACAGCAGAATTTTTACCCTTGGCTTGCCATCGGAGGCCCCCAGCACAAAATCTCCTATCATAAATTCAAATATTGTGCAATAAATATGCCATCGAATTGAATTTAGTACAGTAAATGGCATAAATGAAGATTGCATTAATTTTACATTTCCAGAGCAATTTTTTTAAATAATTTTGCAATCTTCTACTTGTAAATTTTGAAATATTATTTTGTGTTTCACATGGATTGTATCACTTGAGTTTATGGTAGGAGACAGTAGGAGGTGTCTGGAGTAGTTGGCAATGCCCAACAGGCGACACAGGCAGTTGACAACGCCCAAAACAGTTGACGAGGCCCAGGACAGTAGGAGATGCATATGTAGCAGTTGGCCATTCCATACAGTTGGCAATACGCAGAATAGTAGGTGAACCCCAAGACAGCTTTTGATGCCCAAGACATTGATGTGCAAGACAGTAGTTGACACACATGACAGTATGTTGGCGACATCCAAGACATTTGGCAATGCCCAGGACAGTTGGCGACGCCCAGGACAGTGTGGGACAGGTGGCAATGCCCAGGACAGTGCGGGACAGTTGGACACTACTATGCAGGACAGTAGGTGACACATCAGTTATCAATGTCCAGGACAGTATGCTGGCAACACACAAGACAGTGCTTGTTGCCCAAAATAGTTGGCTATGCACAACACAGTTGGCGATGAGCAGGGCAGTTGGTTACACACAGGACAGTGCGGGACAATTGGAGACTCCCAAGAAAGTATTCGACGCCCAAGACAGTTGGCAATGCACAGGACAGATGGTGTCATCCAAGACAGTTGGCGAGACCTAGGACAGTGCATAATGCCTGGGATAGTACGTAGGCGAAGCAAATAGGACAGTCGGCAACTCCATAGACAGTTGACAACACAGAACAGTAGGTGACCCCCAAGACAGCTAGTAGACAGTACGTTGATGGCACCCAAGACTATTCATTGCCCTAGACAGTTGGCGATGAGCAGGACAGTTGGCGACGCCCAGGACAGTGCAGCACATTTGGTGACTCCCAAGACAGCGCTGTGCAGGACAGTAGGTGACACAGCACAGTTATCAATGTCCAGGACAGTACGTTGGCGACACACAAGACCGTGTTTGTTACTTTTTAAGAAGTGTAAGTTACTTGAGCATAGGCTTCTGCTGTTCAAATAGGGTGACGCATTTATTCTGCCATTAATGGTTAATTAGAAAAGCATTTTAAAGTAAAAATTAATGCCATCATTCAGCATTCTTTTGTTTCATTAAATATCACAATAACGACAATTTTCACCATAAAAGTACATTCGTGAAAACTGCACTTTTTTGATAGATTTTCTGCTGGGTGGGTCATACCCGAAAGCAACAAAACATTTTTTTTTTGTAAATTAACTTTATAGTTTACTGCATTGATATTTTTACTCATAGTTACTGCATCCCTCAGTATCACAACACTATTTTTCAAAATAATTTCAATTAATTTGAGAGGCCTCATGACATCCTGGACAACAGCTGGTCTAACCATATGGTAAAAATCTGAATGGACACTAAACCCCTGAATAGCTGTTATGGTAACAATTTCTGGGATTCAGAAAGACTCCTGCTTGTGGACATCACGCTAAATGCATTCATCATTAATTCCAAATAGTAAATGACAAACCTGAGGAAACATTGTGCAAATGCACCTATCCAGGTTTTACTATGTGGGTACAAATGCTCATGCTTCAAGATGGCATGAAGTTGTCCAAACTAACAGTAAAAATATCAATGCTTTCAGAATAAAAAGTGAATATAAAAAATGTTTTGCATTGCTTGAATTAGTACAGCTCTTGTACAATATTTTTACAAATAAGGAAAGTTTCTTACATACCAGAAGATCTGTTTGAGGAACTGAGAGAAGCAACTTGACAAATGTCTGCAATGCATTATCCAGTGCATCATCTCCATAAAACCTAAAAACTCCGAAATTCACATAGCTGCCACACAGTGCTGCCTTCAGCATGGAAAAGCAAACCGAAATCCCTTTAAGCTTCATTGGATATATCCGGTCCTTTGAAATATCACCAAGAGTCAAAATACGAGTCCCTGTAATCAAAATAAAATTCGTATAGGGAAAAAAGGGGACAATGTTGACATGCTGATATACCGAAGGCTTGTTTTACACATGAAATCGTCTCAGGTTGAGCAAACTGAGCATGGATTCAGCACCTACCATAACCAACAATGATTTTACTTGTCTCTCGAAACAATAGGATGCCATTCGGAGAAGAAACATCAAACTGCAATCTCTGCGACCGATTCTGTACTAACTCAGCCATCAACTTCAAGACAGGAGTAGTAACAGTCGGGTCATGGAACCACAGTTCGATGGCCCTGAGTAGCACAGGAGTGTAAGTAGGATATCTAAGCAGTTGTCAAGGTACAAAACATGAAAATCATTTAAAATAAAATTATAACACCTTCGCACCAGGAAAAATATACAGGGTTTCTGAAGTCATGATCACAAATGAAATGGGCGGTAGTACTCATGAAAACAAACAATTTCCCTAATAACCTAGACCCAGAAATCGTCCATTTCCGAGATACAGGGTTTGGCTGGTCATGCATGTGTGTTTCTGGGAACAGGTAATTGTTTCTCAGAAATGTGCAGTTTTTAGACCTAGGTTATCAGGGACATTTTTGTTTGCTTTCATTTAGATAAGTCTAACCATTGGCTGTTATTGAAAGCACGTGTTAATACAGGTTTGATTTAGGGGTGCGACCCCTGCATCTCGGAAAACAGGCCATTTTAGTGCCTAGGTTATTAGGGGTACATGTGTTTGTTTTATAAGTTCTAAAATCTAATACATGTGTGACTATGAATTCAGAAACACCCTGTATGCAGTTGACTGACGAAAATGAAAGTGCCACATTGCACACCAAACAATGTCTTGGACGGTCATGATCATGTCGCCCATACACAAGCAACATTTACTAATGAATTACACGTGCAATTAAAATTGTCGCCCGCGAAAAACGTATAACAGCAATGTTTGCTTTATGATTAACTTTAGTATGCCATCCACAACGCCAGCGGCATGTAGAGGTTGTTATAGGGAACAAATTGCTAACATTTTGGCTATTTCAATTTGTTTATGACGTTCCAATAATTAATTATAAAATAAACAGGACATTTTGATTAACCCCATTAATGAAAATCTGTTAATAAAACCAATAAAATTATCTTCCTCTGTAAATAAAATTGCATTCTGAATATGGCACTCTTTAAGGTACAATTACAAGCCAAAATTTTTAAGATTATCCTAACCTCCAAGTAGTGGCACTACAGAGGTGCGGCATTATAGAAATCATTCAAAATTAGAGCTCTAAAAAAATTAAAAATATCTCAGGTGTAAGGATACATCCATTCAAAGAGCATCATGTAGCTAGTTTTTGTATTAAAGGCAAATGCAATTCCTCTTATATCACGGGCAATGCCAATCAAGGCCTTTTTGGCTTCATCTTCCCTGAATAAAGACGTCCCAGCATTAGCTATCAAATTACCGATGACGTCCAAGGCGACTGCAATAGAAAAAATTCTATGTATGCATTTAGAAAATGCACAAAGAAAAACCACAAGTATCTCTCTCTGTTTAACCTGTAAGTGGCATCATAAACTGCTCAAATTTATCTTCATCTTCTCCGAGGTCCACCATAAGTAGTCTGCCAAGGGAAGTATAAAATGTCGTCCTGCAACGCATGTCAGCTATTTGGGCTGTGTTTCCGAGGAAAGGGAAATGCTCACTCTGAAACATGAACGTCATTGATTTCAGAACTAAAACATGCTATTCCAGTGCAAACAAGTCATTAAGGTAAGGCGAAGAAGACTTACCGTGTGATTATTAACCATAAACTGCACTTCATCAAGCTTGACTAGTTTTCTCACACTGCTATACCCGACTGATAAATCACTGAGAAGTTGTAATGTCTTTGATATAATCTGGTCACTGCTGCCCCAATACTTCAAATTTGTTATTCTGTAATGGATGAAGCGTGAATTACAAACTGGGCTTGAAATCATTTACTTTTAGTTAATCAAGTAAGAGTTAACTGCTATTGTTAACATGCTGGATACAACCAATATTTGATCCCAAATAAAAAAAATACTGCGCAAAACTGCGTCACCACACGTAGGCTATTAAAATGATATTACGACATATGCAAACAAAAGTACAATTAATTAGCAATGTGTAAGTTTGGGGTCACGTTATTAAATATGGCATCAACCCTGCTCCCGGGGCATTAAGTTTAATCCAAAATTTTATTATTTATCAATTATTTATATTTGCACTCTATGAAAAAACCTAAGGGCACCAATGTGATTTACTAGGTCCCACATTCCAAAGGACTTTTTCAACCAGAGCCCTAGGACCCAAAAAATGATACAGCCAAAATGTTTTCTGACATAAACTGATGAAGAAATCAAGTAAAGACTATTTGAATAAAATGGTTGCCTTTCTAAGATATTCGGGTAGGCAGAATAACTGGGGATGTCAATTTATTCCTTATTGTCACAAAGTACATTGAAGTTGCTGACTGATTTCTAGGTTATGGACCGTGGGCAATCCAATAGTCGAGCGACATTTGACATTAAAATTCATTTTAAGGGCCATTGCATTTTTAAATTCTAAACCATTGCTCAAACACCACAAGTCATATTTTAAAGGTTGCATAGGATACTCAAATCAGTTTAAATCTCGTTTAATTAATTTATTGGCGTCGTGTACAAAGCAAAAAAATTAAAAGAAAACGGTGTACAACTGACCCTGGAGCTTCACTGATATGCGCCATTTTCCCAGGACAATCTAACCGCATTATGAAAATGCTGCAGGTGAACCAAGTGCACATGCAAATGTCCAAATTATCATGGAAAATGTTGATTTTTCCTTTCTATTGGAATACTAGCATATGCACTATTTCACATTTAGCATTTTCATAATGCGGTTAGATTGTCCTGGAAAATGGCGCATGGAAAACAAGATGCCAATAAATTAAATGAAACGTTATCTAAACTAATTTAAGTGTCTTCTACAACTTTCAAAATGTGACTTGGAGGGTTTTAGCAAGTGTTTAGAATTTGAAAATGCAATGACCCTTAAAATGAATTCTAAAGTCCAAGGTCACTTGACCATTGGTTTACGCAGGTCCATAACATATATATATCAGTCATCAACTTCAATTTGCATTTCGACAATAAGGAATCAACTGACCTCCCCAGTTATTCTGCCTCATCTGGTGTATAAACATAATACCAAATGATTCCAATTGTGGCATCCTACTGGGGCAGTCATTTTCTTCAAATGTCCTCATCTGTTCTCATCAGGAAAACGATTTATTCATACTTCATTGATTTGCATCACATTGCTAATGTTCTTTTCGTACATGTGTCACAATAGAAATGTTATGGCCTCTGTAAGGAGACTTCCACTGGGTATGTGGTATAAAATGCCAAAACGTGTAAAAACTCGTCCACTATTTAATAAGAAATTAATAATCATTTGTACACACCAATCCAGAAAATGGGAATAAATATTAAACCGAATCTATACAATTACTTTTCTAAATGCTAGCCTGTAGAATGTTGTATAAAAATACTATGTTGTATACAATGTTGTATAAAAAGGCTAGACTGTTGTATAAAAAGTAATGAAATTTAGTAGATTATCTCGATATTCTATAGAATATGATAGCGGAAAAGCAATTGTGAACCTGAATTTATGTTAATAATCAGGAAAAGACATTCGTCATCTATGGTCATACAAGTCATTTTATGCTAGACTTTTTAAGTCTCTGACTTTTGTGCCGATTGACTTAATGAGTAAAAATGTTATATTTAACATCAACACCCAAGCAGTGATCAAGTTTTGCTTGACATACATGCACCATAGTTGTCGTCAACTTACATTTTCCTAATGAATACACTCAATACCATCGATTCGTCACTCAATCCAAGAACTTCTGTCAAGCGTCTGTAAACCTGTCAATGAGCATATTCAATAAATGTCACTTTTAAA
Source organism: Kryphioiulus occultus (assembly GCA_034687865.1). Lineage (NCBI taxonomy): Eukaryota > Metazoa > Arthropoda > Diplopoda > Julida > Julidae > Kryphioiulus > Kryphioiulus occultus. Next base: position 6,743 of record JAQGAF010004487.1, read on the forward strand.
CAGTTTAGTTTAGAAATTACAGAATGCAATTCTATATAGAAATAGGAAAAACATTTAATCACACGTCATTCAAACTGTCCTTTTGGTTTGTGAACTAAGGCCATTTAGTGGAGGGCTTAGGGTGAGCGATATGTCTATCTATTGTAAGAGGGCTATATTTCATTAATTATTGAAGGATTGTCATAAGAAGCTTTATTATATCACAACCCAGCAGTGATACTGATAACTAGTGAGAGTGAGAGACAAAATGGCCGCCCAGATGGAAATGTTACATATGGCATGCATGTCCTTATAGAACCCCGAGAAAAAAGTTTGTGATAACTCATATGTAAGCTAAGTCATCAAGGTACATTCTTCTTTAACGACACATATTTATACATTATAATAAAATACATTTGCAGGTCGCAAAAGTAAACAATTAAAGAACAAATTAATCGCAAAAAAAAATTAAATACAGCAATTGTGTAATTTATGACAATGAATAATCCACAGCGGGGTGTGGAAAAAAAAAGTATGTGATCAACAAAAGTCCGAGAAAAAAGTATGCGATATGTAAATCAAAACAATTTTAATACAGAATTTTTGCCATTTATGTATTACAATTCGTCCTTGAGATATATTGCCCAATACATTTGCTAATAAATACCGTCGAAATCTTGGTGTAAACAGCACTAACTTGAGGTGAATGATGGCACCTCATAGGGAGCTTTCACAAGATGTGAAAGAACAAATAATTAGTCTACTTCAAGATGGACGGAAGCAAGGTGATAGAACAAAGCAATGTGGCTGTTCCCAGAACAAAGCAATGTGGCTGTTCCCAGAGTGCAGTTAGCACACTATGGAAGAGGTACCAGAAATGAGGGACAGCCAGAACACAGTCCAGGAGTGGTCGTCCCAGAGCCACAACTAAACATTAGGACAGACATCTTCGCTTGATCTGCACTGAAATGCGAAAATCGCCTTCAAAACTCTAAAATTCTCAGTGGAGATTGTCAGGAGTACGCATGTGCGATCGTGCTGTTCGGAATAGGCTTCACGACATGGGCTACAGCTTCAGGAAGGTCAAAACTAAGCCTCATGATCTCAATCCGATTGAAAATCTTTGGGCAAAACTCAAAAAACTTGTCACATCCAAGGCATCTACAAACAAGGAAGAACTTGCAATTGCTATAACTCAAAGTTGGCATGAAATAGACAATGCATATTGTGAATCACTTCCACGTAAGATATGCACCATTATATAGGCCAAACGACAGGCAACACAGTATTAGATGAAGTTATCACATACCTTTTTCTCAGACTTTTGTTGATCACATACTTTTTTCCACACCTCGCCGTGGATTATTCATTGTCATAAATTAATCAATAGCTGTATTTAATTTTTTTGCGATTCATTTGTTCTTTAATTGTTTGCTTTTGCGACCTGCAGATGTACTTTATTATAATTTATAAATATGTGTCATTAAAAAAGGATGTACCTTGATGACTTAGCTTACATATGAGTAATCACAAACTTTTTTCTCGGGGCTGTATGGGCCATTTTTTATGGCGATTCATTCTACCTCGTATATGGTTTTAGATGCCATATATGACTATATCTCGGTCAATTATGGCCCAGCATGAGACCATATATGGCTTACATACTGGTGGGATTGGCATATATTTGAATTGATTGCAATCATTGAAAGCTGCATCAAAGTGACATCATAAGACTGCAATCCAAATGCAATCAATTTGGTGTCAAATTACAATTTTTCCACCATCCGATTGCAATCCTTTGAGTTACAGATTGCATTTTTTCCACCATGAATTTGTTCTTACAAGATTGTGATCCGGATGCACTTTTCCATTTTATGTGCATTCGATTGAGATAATCGATTGTTTTTACTGCAATTTGAATGCAACTTGACTTTGGTGGAATTGTAAAATATATTCAAATATAATAATCGATATCGTGGCGAGTGGAGTTGCAGAAATTCATTTAGTTTGATTCACAGTAAAATTTCGTGATTAAGAGATTTTTACTTTACTTCAATCACACGACATTTCTGTAAATTAATTCAATATTCAGGCGCTAATTATATACAATAAAATTCACAAACATTACAAATTTAAATATTGGGTTGCTCGTTCCCAATGTAAAATCAAATATGTAAATTTGCAATGTTTATGTATTTTATTTTATACCACCTGTATTAGCGCATGGAAATTGTATTAACTAACCGAAACGTTGTGCGATTGAAGTGAAAAATAAGTTTTTGACTGTGACTGCAACCAACTGAATAGAAATATGTATATTGCCCGTCTTACCAAATTTTTATTGTCATTTTGCCTGTCCTTACCCTCAACAACGTACCCCTAGCTTTTTCAAAGTTCCCATATATGACCTACTCAAAACACGAAGTTTAAACCTTCTCCCCTCGTCTTATCCACAAGGCTGAGAAGGTATAGTGCACACCGTGAAAAGTGTTTTGAGTTGTTATCATTGTTGTTTTTATCTGTCTAATCACATTGATACCTATCAACTTACAGGTGACCAACCCTTTCACTAAATTTATGCCAGATCAATGGGGCATTGATTGTAATTTGATTGCAGTCTGATGGCAAATAGATTGCAGTTTCATAGTTCATATCCAAATTATCAAGTTAATTTCCCTGACTTTCCCTGACCAACTCATCAAATTTCCCTGACAAAAATAAATTTTACCGGTTTCAAAAATTTTGGAAAATCATTACCTACTAAGACATTGTTGCAGCTGTACAAATGTCTGGACAATTCCATTTTTAGGATGCTCAATTTAAATGTTTATGTTGTTTCTTTTTTTGCATGTCCATTAACTTGTGCAATTTCATTTTCGTCATTTGGGCAACTGATAAATTCCCCAACCCTCAAATGCGGCTCAGACCATTATTTCTATAATAAATTTTCCTGACTTTTTAGCAAAATCGCCAGTTTTTCGCCAGTTCATCAAGGTTTTTGCCATCAGATTGCAATCATCGAATGCAATCAGATTGCAGTTTTACAGCATGATTGCGATATAAAGATTGCAATCGGATGGCAATTTTTTTCTCCTGGGAATGCATCAACACAGCTGCCATTAGTGAATCTTGGCATGGAATTTCCAAATCTTGCATTATATCCTTGTATGATTCTATGCCTGAACCGCCTTTTTTGTTACGGTGTTTTAATGTGAATATTTAGCAAGTGCACTTACATGTATGCTTTTGTCGCACGCATCTTCTGACTTATTCCCGATCTCCATCATCTTACAAGTTGCACACCTCATTTCTAACACAATGAGGAGTCAAATGCACGAGTGTAGATACCCGTTTTTGTAAGCAACAGTCGCAAAATGGGGTGCACTTATAATTTAGCACTTATACATGGCCAATCATGACAAATATGCTACACGATTTAATAAGATGATGCCAGATACCTAATACGATGTATAATAGTTAGCTATTCAAGTACCCAGATCTTTCTGCAACAAAATTGAAAATCTTTAAGCTGAGTTGAGTAAATCATACGTTTGCGAATTACAACATTCAGCTTATAGGACAATGTAGCACAAGAGTGATGTCGCCAAATTCAAAATTACTCAGCGTACATAAGTCTATCACACTGCAGATTGTTGGCTACCAGTCGCATTCATAGTTTGCCACGCCAGAAATACCTGATGGTGAACATGCATTCATGTGGCGAATGAAACAAATCACTGGTGGGACAAATAGACAATCAGTTTTTCAATTAATGTAACCCAGTGGTGTTTTAACTGTGTTCTGATACACTTTTTTAATTCCGTTAACAATTTTATGGGGTTCTGCAACTGTTTGAGCATGAGCTAGCAAGATGTAAAAGGAGGTCAAGTGTACCAGTTGACATCCAAGGTGTTAGTAATAACCAAGCATTTAAGATTTAGAATTTTTTTAAAAATTCCTAAGTCGTTTGCAAATTATTAATAACAGGGCAACCTTTAAATATTGCTCATGTTACACAAATGAATTTCTGAAAACTGCAGTTTTTGTGCTTTTTTACTAACCCAGCTAGTTGCTGTAGATTTTCACAAAATTTGACCTATGCCATTCCATCAAAAATTGTGACATATGCAGACTGTGAAGCAGTATGGAGGTCGAATTATACGGTCATAACTTATGTTTTTAAACGCACCTTGCAGGTGTAAAATAAAGGCATGATTGCAATAGATGTGGTTATAATTGATTTACGAGTAATACATGTATAAGAATAATTTGTTTCCATGTAGTGAACGAACATCACTGTCAAAAAGGTTGTAGAATAAACTGTGAATTTACAAAAAATGTTTTAATGTTTTGTGTTACTGTCAGAATGGCCCTCATATTATACTAAGCTTACTTGTTTTTCTTCCATACTAGCAGATTTTTCAGCGTGTTTATTAACACCATTTTCCGAACTTCAGTAGACTTACTAAACCTTTGATTATTTTATCCTTTGCAACAGATAAAACATTAAATAGAATTCGTTTCAATTACTTGTGAATTCGCTACGTTTTTCCTTTCGTCAGTAGTCCCAATTAAATACCACTACTAAGGCATGGAAGTTTCAATTCTATGAAAGCTAACAGCCATTCCCAATTTCTGGAATTTTGTTCATCATTACAAAATTATTAGCAAATTTGCTATTACATGTAACTAGTGGACGAGTTTTTATTAGCAAAAGAAATCACATAACGCAGACATGTTTCTAAATTTGAATACATTGAAAAAGTATTCATAACGATGCCTTTTGCAACACATGCGTGTGCCAAAACCACAATTAGATCCCTATCTATTGTTAATTTTTATTAAGTGTTGATGGATGTTCCACAAGTTAGCTGAGTTGTGTTACAGAATAATGAGAATTTGGTGAAAATGTGCACCACTAATAAAGCATCTACAGTGTTTCACGGACAAAGCAAAGCCATACTACATTTGGTAACACAGTACGAATTTCTTCTTTTAATCTTAATCTTTTGCGACGTTTCGCCTAACTTGCGTCTTCATCAGGCACTACATAGAAACAAGATAGTGGGTTAAGCCACAAAAGAAAGCTGAACATCTTCTCGAACATAAACATCGATCCGAATATATACAATGTGACGTACTTCATAATACTTCATAATACATTCCTCATTGTACGTCACATTGTAACTATTCTGAACAATGTTTTTTATAATTATGTAAATTTTATTCTGTATGTTCGAGATGTTCGGCCTTCTGAGCCTTAACCAGCTATCTTGTTTGTATGTAGCACCTGATGAAGCCTCAAGTGGGGCAAAACGTCGCTAAGGATTTAGAATAAAAGAATGAAGTCTTACTGTGTTACCAAATGAAGTTCACCATTCACCAGTTACCATGATTCATATCCTGAAAACAATATTTTACTTGGAAAAATCCATGATTAATTAATAAAAATTTAGCCCTTTAAATTAGATGGCGATACCCTGGGTGGAAACATATCTTGTCCAGTTATGGCCATATATGACATATTGAGGAGGTTGATAACCCTTTATACTTGCAACAGTACGGCTGGGTATATTTATGATGCAATACCCATCTCTTATTTACAAGATGGCAGCACTCTTTGTGCCATGGCTGGAGGATCATGTGATTTTCCCCACCTCTCTAGGAAAGATTTTATGACTTCCACTGTGGAAGTAGTGTCAAGCTGGAGGGCCATGTGGTTTTCACACCTGGGGAAGGTTTAATGATTTCTCCTGTGACTCTTACAGTTTTCGCCATAGATCACTATACCTGGATGAAAGCGGTTTCGTGCATAATTCGCATGTGTTAAAGATGGCGGCCAAAAGTGGTCTAATCTGGCATGCTCCTCCCCTTTTTGTGTAGTTTTTCCTAAGGTCTGCACCCGGCCTAGTGACGTGTCACTGACGTCGCACGGCATGCTGTTCAAACGAAATAAATGATACTGCTACCTAGCCGATGGCAAACCGAAAAAACACGCAGGGAAGTTAGCAGGGTAGGCAATCAGGGTTGAAGCAATTTTATTTCCATCGAAGTCGACAGATTTCGAAGATGTGTTCATTTTAAAGCAGCGCCTTATCTGCGATAGGTTAAGCACAATCATTCAACTTCTTTGTCAGTAATAATGTATCTCTGTCCAGCTCACCCGCATGTGTTTGAACGTAGTTGTGCTAGGGCGTACCGATAGCATAAAATTAGTAATTGGTGTAACTCAGGATCCATTGTTTGAAAAAAAGTTATTTTTTTGGTTTGAAACAGATTATAGGCAGATTGTGGGCACCATATGGGCAATGTGAATTGGCAGCACCATTAGGGATACCCGGTTGTTACCCGGAAAACATCCCATGTTGTTTACAATACTTAGGTGCACCCCTACTGTTGTAGCACCAGGGTGGATCACAATTTCTAAGATTCAATGTTTAGGACTTTTTAGGGCTTTTTGAAAGGCGTCATTTTAGTATGTGATTATTAATTCACATTTATGCTATACATACATGTATGACTCAAAAATACAAGAGCAAAATTATTTTTGATCATTTTTTTAACAGACCAACTGCTACATTCAATAAATTCAATTTGCTCTCCATATCAAGAACAAGTTTTTTTCTTCTTTTCCTCAATCTATTGGATATCATCCTGGACCTTTCATTATTCCACGATCAATTTTTCCTCAACAGTTTTTTTCCATAGCCTTTTAATGTCTGGCCTTCTTCATTCGCTGGCTTGCAGTTCGAATAGCAGTCATCCCTTCTTTCAGACTAACTCACAAATCAACCTTTGTGAAACAAGGCTCTCCTCCTAATTTACTCAAAAACCAAGTGCAACATCAGCTTGTATAGTAAAAAGGATTAGACATTTTTATAATTTCCACCATCTTCACACTGAATTGGTCAAAAATCTCCTTGAACCAAGCATCACGGCAATGGCATTCTCTTCGAAATTCTTTCATGCAGTCATAAACCTGGCTCCCCTTCTTAAACTTTGCCTGGTACTCCCCTTCTTAAACTTTGCCTGGTACTCCCCTTCTTAAACTTTGCCTGGTACTCTCTACAAGGACATCTACATCCATTGGTTCTATACGACGGATGTTTACAAGTTGGGCCAAAAGCACATCAACACGTGGCATTTCAGCACCTTCAACAAACACAATGGTTCCACGAACTCCTCTATAATTTATTAAGCTTCGCTCAATAATTTTCTACGATGTTGCTATCAGAAATGCATATCAATCTGTCTTAAAATGCAAGATTAGCAACTCTGAGAATTTTCTTGGAACAATCTTCAAACCAGTTTTTGCCGAGTAGTTCAGAAGAATTGTTTGTGGCTTTATAAGATTATCTTCCTTTGGCAGATCAATTGAAAGTAATTTTGTGGCAGTTGTGGATTCGGAGAGAATTTCTTGCTGCACAACCTTGCCAATCAAATCTTGTTTGTTTGTTTGTTTATGGAATTATTAACGTTGGCCTATTTTCGCACCTATTGGGCCCATCACCAACGCCAGGGGGCAGACCGTCCACCTGGAAATTTAGC
>JAQGAF010004488.1:0-14267 GCA_034687865.1 Kryphioiulus occultus
GGAGGAGGCGGAGGAGGAGGAGGGGGGGAATTAGATATACATGTAGCGTCGTTATTGTATAGCGAGCGTGGACACGCGAACATTTGTACAAATATCATCGCCAAGTTAACTGAGTTCGCTGTCATTGTTGAGTGGAAGGAGAATCAATCAACTGCAAATCCAATTTATTACGACGTCCCTCGCAGTTAACCCATGCGCTCCCCTCCTTCTTTCGCGCGACGACGATGCATTTTGGTAAATTGTTCGTTTCGCGATGGAGCGCTCCAGATACGCTGTACAGTGTAGTAGTAGTATCCATCAGATGCAATGGGGTCCAATTAATTACGATGCGGATACGCGAATGACGTCACTCGAACGAGGCGCCATCCTCGCCGGCCTAACCTAGGCTGACCCCGTGAACCCTCTTCACCGTATATCCGTTACAATTCGGACCAATTAACCCGTGCTTTTTCTACTGTATACCTGGTGAGGCTGAAATAGTGGGGAGGTCATTTTATTCTTTATTGACGAAATGTAAATTGAAGTTGATGATTGATGTGTAGCCTATGGACCGTGCGCGATCCAATGGTCAAGTGACCTTTGACCTTCGAATTCATTTTATGGGACATTCCGTTTGCAAATTCTAAACCGTTGCTCAAACACTCCAAGTTGTAGGGCATACTCGAATTAGTATAAATCACGTTTCATGGAATTTATAGGAATCGCACACAAAGCACGAAAAAATAACTTAAAATGGTGTAAATTTTACCTTATGGATTCAAGGACACGTGCCATTTTTTCCAGGACATTTTTACGGCATTTTAAAAAAACGTTGGCTGTGAACTAGTGCACGCATGAATGAGTGAACATGCAAATGTTTCTAGATTGTCCTTTAATAAATGGCGCGTGTCCTTGAAGCTACAAGGTCAAATTTATCCCATTTTGTTAATTATTGTGCTTTTTACACGATTCTAATAAATTAAATGAAGCGTGATTTTACTAATTCGAGTATGCTCTACAACTTTCAAATGGTGACTCGGGGTGTTTGAGCAATGGTTTAGAATTTGGAAATGGAATGTCCCTTAACATGAATTCTAAGGTCAAAGGTCGCTTTACCAATGGATAGCGCATCGTCCATATAGCCTATACAGGTGCTAGTATATTAATCATCAACTTCAAAATCCTCGTATTCCGACAATAAAGAATAAAATGATCTCCCCACTATTTAAGCCTCACCCGGCCGGTATAATTAATCGATCCTTTCGTCCCGAGGCCATTAAAAGGTGAAACGTCGTCTATTTTCGTGGAAATCTCTTTAAATTTTCTTCTTCTTCTTCTTCTTCTTCTCTCCGTCGGTCCGGATGAACTTAACCGCGCGTTACATTCGCCGAACTATTTTCGTCGATCGTGTCTGTCGCTCTCATACTGTCTTGTACAGTGTATATATACAGCTTCGTCTCGTCTTCGTTGCCTGCATGCATTTTCACTCTCGCCATATACTGTATACTGTATATCTCACTCCGTTCGTTTCAACCCCTCGTAAATATCATCCGAAAACAGTAAGTACCTCGTGCGTGACCTTTATCTTCGGAAATATATCATAAGGATATGTACGTGTACGCCATTGGGAATGAGCCAAAAGTGTTTTAATAATCGCTCTTCGTATATACATACACATGTACAGTATACGTCACTCGCGAATCCATCGACGTAACACGTGGTCGCGTTCATGAGCTCAGCTTCAACCTAACATGCGTGCGTGGCTCTCTCAACTGGGTCGACCGTTTGTTATACATGTACATGTACATGTATTGGCGAGCAAAAACGTGCGCTCGATCAATTTGGGGATTTGGGCTACTCGATGCAAAATCGAAAAGACGATGAATGAACTGCATGAACTGAATTGCAGTTTCTATATACGTTAGCTTGTACTCTATTAAAGGGTACGTCTCGCGGATTCAATTCAACTTATACTATATAGAGGGCAGGGGAGTGAAAATCAAACTACCCAATGGCGGCCGGCGTCTGTCCGTCTTTTCGCCTTTCTGACGGTTCGGGTTTTCAATTTGACGCTCATGGCAAATTCAATCGGCCCAGCGGTTAGCGCGTTTTACGAGTACCGATCGTAAATCGGATACCGATAGAATTAAGAGGCGGAGTGAAAAAGCCAACAACTCGTGACCCGACACGTATTAATAGCCAACTCGGTATACACATGTACTGCAGTATGCAGTACGTGACAGCCTATAGGCCATGGCTGCCGCGTTCCACCTTGATTGCTCGAATGAACAAATTGAAAGGATCAGTGAAATCACTACGTATATAAGTAGTGATATATACTGGTATCACTAGTTTCCAGTAGTGTAAGTAATAGCATAGTGATATCAGCTGTTGCCACTGAAAAGGTGGATATAGTGATTTTAAATGTTAGCAGTCAAATTTAATTGCATTGTTTTGTAAGTTATAAATCTTACTATAGATAGTTGCAATTGAACTACTGTATATTATATACGCGCAATAATATGACGAACTTTGTGCAAATGCACTGGTCACACTATAACTCGTACTGATACCTGTAAGATTTACACTAATATCACCGTATATCAGTAAATATGTAGTGATATCACTATATGGATTTTATACTGATCCATACGAATCTTACCACCAGGGTTCCACCGTGGTTGTGTACGAGATTAACGCCCGACTAATTAATCCGACGATGTACCTTTAGCTTTTGATATTAGTTTTATTTACTTATTTTTAACATTTGGGACGAAAGGAAATTGACCTATAGCACGTATATTGCTCTCTGACTCGACTAGGACGCGCGTTATGCATGTATACCATATAGTATTAACGTTCAGGATGATGTACGTGTAAATGGGTTTTCTTCCGTACAGGTATACATACATGTATATACAAACACGCGTGCAGTTATTAAAATGCTGCTCGAATAGAGCGAAACCCACGTGGGCAAAAAAAAAATGGCGCGCGTCATTGGGTTCATGTTTTTGTAGCTGAAACGGATTTGGCAATCGCGTTCGTCCGCATCTTCGTGCATCGAGTGTAATTTTAACTCGAGTTGTCTCGAAGCTTAAAATTAGGGAGAGAAGAAGAAGAAGAAAAAAAACAGGCCAACCGGATGTTGTTGCCAGGCGGATTCAGTATCAGCCAAACGTCAAAACCACCCTTTTCCATATTTCGAAGGACGAGATCTTAAAAACATAAAACGGGCTTACGTGTACGTGTGTATAAGCGAAGGGAAGAAAAATTAATTTGGGTGCGATGCGGAATTATTCCCGGAAATGGCGAAATTCCTACGCACAGGAAAACGACCGTTCGTCGTCGCTTTTTGCACGTTGAATTTCGAGTGAATCGTTGACCGTGTCACCGAGAAAGGATTTTTATATAAAAAAACGTGATTAGATTTGATACGAAGTGGCGTCTCAACCGATTCTGTATACGGCTACTGGTTGAATTTGTAGACGCTTTCAAAGTTGTAAACTCCGTTTCGGTGATAATTGGTGATAATATTGTCCGTAATGGGAATGCTATAGAATTTTCCTTTTCAATTCGCTATAGATTTTTACAACCTTTCTTTTAATATGGTGTGAGCGTTGTCTGTCGTCGATTTTCTTGAAGACATTTCAAGAGACTTCCTGGCGTCATATAGACACACACGTACACGTACGTGTACATGCTTGCCAATTATGGTATACCATAATGTATGGATAAATTAACGTGTGCCATCTTTAATTTCCAATGAATCGCCCGAATTGGAATTCTTTTAAATTTTTGCCTAACTTTGTGTTTTGTATAGAAACTATATTAAACGATGTACTGCCATTTTCGAGGTAATTTTTTTTCTCGAAAGTTTTGATACATTTTTGACCTAAAGCATTCTATATTCGCACTTTTCACGATATGAAAATCCTATTATACTATAGTCCAATTTGTATGGGAACTATATATACAGTGTGCGCCGCATTATGCGACTAGTAAATTGGCTCTTTAATGCTGATGCAGAGCGGTGTGAAAAAGTTCACTTAAAGAGTGGAGCAGACACACACACACACCGTGTGTCCAAAATCACATCGGATGTTCGCAAATTTCACCAAATGCAGTGTTTGATCATTTCGTGTGGATTGAGTTTGACTTTTATCAATTTCGTTTTATACGATGTAAATTTCAAAGTCTAACATTTTAAATTATTTTTGAAGAAGGGCTGAGGTGCTATAAGGGATGAGGAGGAGGTATACACGGGTGTCCCAATCTTGGCAAGGGAAGTGGTGATTCTCATTTGATGGCGATTGTTTTTAAGGATTCACGTTTTCAGCTTTCGATCCGTGAATAGTTGCAGCGATGCTCTTACAGTTGCTCGGTTGATCGTTGCCCATTCTTACTGTATACAATATAACCGTGGTTGGGCAACTTTGTGCGCTATAGTAGGATGGGTTATTGATCGGCTTTTAATTGGCTTTTTGGAAAAGGGTTTATTACGTAATTGGAATCTGAGAGAGTCGTCGTGGTCTTACGAAGTAATCGCGTACTAGGAATCGCGTTATTATACCGTATATCGAACGAGTTCTCTATATACGCTGCAGACCAATAAATAGAAATTTGGTTGTTTCGTAACGAGAATAAAAACACCTATCAAAATTAACTTGACGATTCCTTTTATATAGTATACGTTATAATATTAAATATTGTTGCTGAGAAATTAAAATGATGAGAATACGCTGAAAGCTTATATACGATGTAAGTTAAGGCATATGTCTGGGCCTCTTGAATATCTTCAAATTGGCAATAGCTAGATAAAATCTGTTTTAATTGTTAACGTGAGGATTCTAGGAAGCTATTGCGCCTGACATCACCCGTTACATTGTTGGTGCGAGCGATTCTAAAATTTTACCGAGTTAAAGATAGGACAAAAAAAGTCCATTTAAAAGATTACGGATCATGGTAAAATTAGTGTAATGTGGACATTTGCGACAATTTTTTATCAGCGGTCAAGTTGCAGTTGTTAAATTTAATTTTATGTTGGTTACTCAACCCTGCATTGCACGGGTGCGTGTTCTTCCGTGAATACCTGTTGCCCCTAACCGGTAGGCAAACACTGCCAGCCCACTAGCCTCAAGGAGAAGCCTACTTTCTCATAGTCCTTATAATACGATTAATAATAATAAATTGACTTTATTCCTGGATTGAAAAAGGAGTAGAAGGGATCTATAGAAAGAAATTTCTTATGTCTACCCTCCTATGTGATGTTCATTTCGTATTTCACGGAGCATTGGTTACATACACACATTCACATAGTCAGACAGGGTCCTGGCTCGCAGGTGTGTGTGTGTGTGTTGAAGGCAGATAATGTGGGGGCCACAGCCATCTTTGAGGGTAGTTTGTGGCCCAAAAAGTGGTGTCTACATTTCTTGCACACTGCGTCCCATTGGAGCTGTTTGCGATGGCTTCTTAGAGATGCGGGATTGCGTGATTTTTTGCGAAGAGTTAAACGACCAGCAAAAGTTAAGCCATCGTAGAATTTGTAGCAGCTCCGTAGATCTCAGTGAGTTAAACTAAATGTGACAATAAACAAAGTTTAACAGTTGAGAAAGGTGTCATTGAGACGCATCAAATGCAAATAAAATGTGCACATTGAGCAGGGCACATACCGTACTACGTCCCAGTTATTTTTTTCGTGTCGGTGCGTACTGGCTATAGTACCATAATTCACACTTCCTTCGTTGATCTCTCACGCATTAGTCTTCGTAAACGTAATACTGTACAATTACATTGTATAAATGAATTCTAAAGATAATCGATACGAAAGGTTTGACCGATGGTCAAGACGGCTTCGGAGTGAAAAGGGCTGCTCTTTCACGATGAAATCTCCTTCCTGTGCCATGACCTTGCTGTATTCTAGCTAGGCGCTTTCCCGGGTTGAAGGATGGGCTGCCAAATAATAAAATAAAAAGTACAGTGGACTCCGCTTAATGGGATCCGTTTATTATTATTGAAATCGCAGAGTCCGAACGCTCGTATACAAATACACGGTGGAATCATCGGTTATTGTAATCAACAATTCGCTTATTGTTATCATTTTCCTACATGGTGGATTCGTAAAACATGAGGAATGAGAAGTTTTGGAAGAAAATGTCTACAATCATGTACCATCTGCAATGAATAGCGAAAATTTCGAGGCCTATTCTTTCAAATTTTCGATATTTATTGACGAAAATATTCCAATAGCAGCCCCAATGACTAAATCGGGCGCTTGCTAGATTAGCTGTGAATCAAACAGAGTTGACTGATGAAAATTAATTTGATGTTGACGAATATGAAAGGTGCATCTTATAGTTGAGAAACCACCAAAAAATGTTGAGATGACAGAAGCACTAATAAATTTCCCTCGGTGGATAGCATTGATCAATTGATTTACAAATACTGTAAAAAACATGCATGAATTTAAGAATTTCATTAACAAATTTAAACAGAAAAATTGTAAGCAAACCAATATAAGTGGTTTTTAGTTGCAAGTAGCTTTGAAAAATTAAACGATGCGATGTATACATGTACATAAGAATTCAAATTAAGTAACGATCGCCTTTTTTCTTGTTATTCGGCTATTGGTATCGAAATAGCCTGGGTCCAATGTGATCCCATTAAGCGGAGTCCACTGTATACTTGTAGCGTGGCTGCGTGTTACGTTCGTCTCGCGACAGATAGCCAACAACAAACCGAACAAACTTAAAAAAATGACGTTTCTGGTTTCGGTGATCCCTGTACTTTTGAATAAACCCTCGTCCGCGTTGACCCAAAATCTTCCGAATTTTCCGTAATATTTTTCGGGAAGACTGGGTTAAGTCGTAGAAGAGGTTGTTACCAACACTCGTAGCATTGAAGAGGTTCTGTATCTCGTTGGAGTTTTTCCACGCACGCACGCACTTAGGGTTGAAGGTTGTTCGGTCGGAGAAGAGGGTGACAGCGAGAGTAGATGTTGGCTGGCTGGCTGGCTGCCTGCCTGAGTAAATGTGGGCAGAGGGTGTGGTGTGTGTGTGTGGGCCACCAAATTTTCATTCACTGTTAGTCCGTCTGTGTTTGGAGTCACGTCGTGGTTCTTCAGCTTTTCTCTGTCTACGACTCGTTTCAAACATCTTTTACGTCCATGCACGAGATAGCGACGTGGAAGGTGTTGACCGCTTAGCGAGTGACCCCTGCTTGCCTGCCCTTTCCAGCTTCCTTGGCCCCCCCTAGTCCCCTTATACCCGTTTCCCCATTTTGGTTCTTTGTTCTCGTACGTTGTTGGTATTTTGTTCCCCGCGAATTCTCCTCATCGCTTCGTATCGTCGTATTTCCTCCTCGTTTTATTTCCCGAAAAAAATCAGTTTGTATTTTCATCGCTGTTTTAGCTTTACTATTGTACGAGTTTAGTCCTTCGGCCGCCAATTTCGATATATTTACTCATGGATGCAAAATAAATTGACCGTCGATTAAAAATTGTGCGCGTACGCGTTAATGGATGTGGGCGACTGGAGACACGGACGACGGCACTGAGGGTAAGTGCTTTATACAGTATACAGTGCGTGTACATTATAACATCAATTTGCACGGCGCGATTAACATTATCTGACACCTTTTGCGGACCCTATACGGTCGGTGTTACTGTCATTATTACAATACTGACAGTAGGTTATCCGAAAATTCGGATAATCGTCAGTAATGAGAACGGAACATCAATCCATGATCAGTACTGCACCCATTACACGGTCAGCATTTGTTGAAATTGAAGCAGGGGTTCCTATTTCATCGCTTCACGATTGCGCGTATTAATGACAATGGTTGTCAGTCTATTTACATGTAGGCCTACTATATATTATCCTATACCCGTACTGCGTATTGCGGATAAACGCTCGTTCTTGGACAATATCCTCTCCTAAACGTGAAAAAAAAATTCTCGCGTACGCGACATACGTACTGTATATGTAACTTTTATACATTAATTAAGGAGTCGGTGAAGTTTGCTTTTGCCACTGTTTTTCGAGGACGAGCGAAATAATATTTGAAATATCCTCGCATTCGGGGCATTGAGTTCAGTGTATAATACAGTAGTACCGTGAGAACGCGAGAAGAATACTATACTTGTACGTGCGAATGTCGAGTTTGTTATAAAAATCTAACCGCCATTGCCGCATTGCGTAACACCTTGAATTACTGAAACGTACATTATCGGCTATCCGTACATACATGTACAGTTACTGGGGCAATTTTCCCGTTTGAATTTGTTGCAGACACCGCGTGTTTATTTTTACTTTCACGCTAGACGTTTATATGAAAGTATAGGCTGATCTGGACTTAGTGGGGTCAAGAAATTGGTCTCGAAACTCTGAATACAGATACGTGTATCAAAACCTGAAATTAATTAACGTATATTAAAAGCCCCTCGTTCGTTTCTATGTCGTGAAAAATGATGTTGTATACATGCAGCCTCAGTCATCCGTTGGTTGTCATGGCCACAGTCATCGAATTGCATAGGCATGCAGTTTTTCTCGATGGTGTTTTTGCTTTTTCACTTTTCCGCGAACTTTGTCGATACCTACCCCCCCAGTTTCACTGTATATATGTAGGTTAGCCCGAAGTTGTGACGAAGTATAAGAATAAGAAATAAAGGAGAAATCGATGGCGTCATTCCTGTTTGGCTAGATGCTGCTCACTAGTAAAAAAATTAATTAGAATGCTTTAAACGCTAAATTACGCGCCAAACGACATATTTTTAACGAGCAAGCGCGATGACACCAATGTACATGTACATGTACTAGTATGTGTCAGGAGCCTATCCCATAAAGTGAGTGTAGAGTATATAAAGACTCGGACAACTGGTTTTTTTTTGGGTTGACTGCGATTGCTATCCGATGCCGCCTATACTGTATGTACATGTAGTTGATATATCCATTTCATCTTCCGTCGCCCATTACGCCCGCCCACACGCGCCCTCTCTTCGGATGACCCATGACCCTTTGTTTTCGGATCGGCGTATCCCCTCGTCTCCCGCCGCGCAGTTTTAATTTCTTCCGAGTCGATTCGCCCGCATGGCCATGTGTTTTTCGTCTCGCTGTGACTTAGGCCTATTTCTGACAGCCGGGTGTCAACCCCGTCAACCCCGTCTACCCGGGCCACCCGCGTTTTTTTTTTATTCCCCTAAACGCGTTAAATTTGCGGAAACGAACCGACCTTAATTATTATTCTCGCTCTCTCTCGACTTTCTTCGTTTGAAGTCCCGAATTGAATTCGTCTCTGATCTCTAATAACAAGATTTGCAGATCCGTTTTCAAGACCCGCAGTCCGGAGCTATACAGTATACATACGCATACGAAGCCTGTTGCACGATCATATATACATGTACGTGTGTCCGTGCCGTGCTAGAACTGCACTCTGGTATACTTTTACGGTATACGTCGAAAGTTCGAGAAATGAAGTCTTTTTTCGTAGTTGTATTCTCAGAAACGTATACGTCATGCGTATACAAGCTCGTTAAACCGCGTTAAATTTTTCGACGTTTGCGTGACAGCTAGTGTAAGGCTTTAAGACCCGATACCTGTTTGAGGGAAAAACTTCCGTAACCATTTCTTCTTCTTCTTCTAACTTACCGTGGGTTTTGTATTCGATAATCATATATAGATAAGTTGATAGATGAGGTTGTCCATAGGTCTCCATACAGAGTTCGTGAATTTTTGCAGGCGTATTATTAAAGATATGGCGAACGAGTTTGATGTCATCGAACGAGCACTTAATGTCGAAGTTTGTTTTTGGGATTTTCCAGTGTATAGGGATACGTTTCCGTCTTTTGAAGGAAAGCGTGTGTTTCCACGCAGAAACTCGATGTAACGATGCTCGGTGCATGGTGTCCACTCTATAATGCGGTGGTAAATGCCAATTAAAATTTAAATGTCGTATACCACGAGGTATATTCACTTATACCGATACGAGTAGTACAGGGTACTTAGTTGAATTGAGTCGAATGCAAATACGCGTGAACTTTTTAACATTCGACTAGAGTATGTTAATTGAACTCGGTAGGGGAAGATTGATCCGCCATCTGGAACTTCACACTTTTCGTTTTGCGTTTTCTTTCCATGTATTTTTTTGCTCATATTTTCGTTGCTATTTTCGATTTCACGCTTCGCGCGAGTCAACCTTCATATTTTTTTTTAAAAAATGGCCGTCGTTCGTTACTTTTACTTTTTCCGTTCTTTAGAAAAAAAATAGCCGGAGCTATTTTGATTATAAGTGCTCGATGCATGCACATTATTATTATTATTGTTATTATTATTATTTTTGGAAGGACGCTCACTAACGATAGCAACCGGAAATGTCATAAGTGCAATTTTAAAAATAACTCTCGAACATAAACTTTTATCCGACATCTTATAAATGGCAAGCGGAGCTAGGCGAGGATTGGTTTTTTTGGCAAATGAAAGGTAGATTTAAACGTATTATTTATAAAAGAAGCGGGTCGACTCGTCCTTTTTTTTACGCTTTCCAAGGTTCCTCCCTATCCGTCCGAATGTGCCGTTATACGTGTACATATGCATACCCTTCTCAGCAGGGGGTAACCACACCCACCATGTGTGGGCCTCTCCTTACAGAAGGATGGAGAGAGTGAGAGTGATGATGGCTAGGGCCATGGATGGAGGAATGTTCGTTTTAGTAAGAGCCAAACGCTTCTTATTCAACAAACTCATTCGTCAAAACCATTTTTGGCACGCGAAATGTCATGTTTTTCATTTGAAAAAAAAAATTCAAAACGCGAGATGATCCTACAGCTCTATAGTGGAGGAACTACGAAATTTTAACTAACGAGAAGTAGTAATTGCAAATTATGGCAAATTTACTAAAGCGATGATTGGCAGTACCTTCCGATTGTGTAAAATGTTCAGTTTCAGGTATCAAATATCGAAACGACGTTAAATTTAATCGGAAAAAATGACAAAATACGCGAGATAAGAATGGAGTACACGTACATACATGTATATAGGGTTTTCGATATTTTCCACTTCATTCTTAAATTTAATGACTACTATAACGGGGTTCGTACCCACCTGGAAATGTAAGGGAAGAGAAAAATTGACAGGGAAAGTCAGGGAAATTTATTATATGTGTATTAATACTGGCCTGAGCTGCATTTGAGGGTTGGGGAATTTGACTTGCCCATTTGACGAAGATGCGCGAGAGTTAATGGACCTGCAAAAAAAAGAAACATCGTTTAAATTGAGCATACTAAAAATGGAATTGTTCGGACATTTGTACAGCTGCAACAATGTCTTAGTAGGTCATGATTTTCAAAATTTTTGAAACCGGTAAAATTTATTTTTGTCAGGAAATTACGTGGGTTTGTTAGGTTAAGTCAGGGAAAGTCATGGAATGTCAGGGAAATGAATTTGAGAATTTTGGTACGAACAATGTATAAGGAGTACGAAATTATTTGGAAAACCTCTCTATACGAAGCTGACCAGTTTATTTCCATTCCTAAAATCACGACGTTGAAAGGACAGTCGGTGCTGCAAATTAGCGGAAAAAGCGAAGGGATCGAATCTTAAAACAGTGGGTGAATTTAAAACGATGATTTCAGACATTCGCCGTCGCCAATTTTGATTAAGACGACGCAAAAAAGACCGTTCCATATGGATTCGACGACATACCGGCAGCGACGACAATTGTTTAGTAACACTCGTCAATTACCGCGTTAAAAGTCCCATTAATTGTATTGGTGATTGGTCCCAATTTCAAGCGTGTCGGTCTCCGTAAATAGATATGGCCACGAGGAGCGTTGGTATACGTCCTTGGGTTCTGGGGGAGGAAGTATTGGGACTATTGGCTATATTGGATAGTGTCTGCATGGGCCCGGAGGGTTCTTCTATAGTTCCGCTGTTGCTATTGACTAATAATTCGCGTCTTAAGTGGAGTCCGCTTCTTTATTTAGGGGCTAATACACGTTGAAGCACCCCGTATTGGTGAGAACGTAAAATGCGAAGAGGATTTTCTGATTCGTTTATTTTGTCCGGCTCTCGAAATCCGAAATCCACAATGGAGGATTAACGAAGCGCGAGTAATCCTACGCTGGCTTTACATATTTTGTCATCCGTCGCATCTCATCCTCTTATCGAATGCCTGACCACCTCCTCATCTCTCTCTCGCTCTATCCCATGCATGCACCTCCCCCCTAGCTAACTGAATTTCAATTGAATTTCGTCGCTTTCAAAATCCATCGATTGAATTGAAAGTAAGAAACTCTGCCTGTTATAAGGATTTCAAGAGGGGTATATATGTGCGTGGGGCGTCTGCATCCAAGGGGGGTCTTACGTCTATATGTATCTCATTATATTTTGTTCTCGGAAAAATCGAAACCTTTTGAGAGAAGGTCATCGTGATAACCGCTTAAGAAGGAGGATCGAATGAACCGTGAGAAGGAATAAGTTGAAAACTGATTGTTGCGAGACCGACGCGTCGGTCAGCCAGCGAAATACCCCGGATTATACGTGTGCCAATCGAGGTGCAGGGATGTCCGATTTAAACGCTCGTATTCGAATGAATGAGAAAAACGATGTAAAATAATACGTGTCCTATACATGTATACGCTCGGAAGTTTTGGGTTTATTTAGCATACGTCGATTCTAACGTTAAAAAAGATATACGGCACAATCTTCCTATAACTTTTGTGAAATATTTTGTTCGTTGTTAGGGGACCGTGACCTATATAAACTTGTAGAAATCCGACTTAATGCTTGAAATAGGCGTGACTTAAAACGCGATTGTGTATAGAGTTTGAATACAGAGTTTCCACTTCGAAAGTCGGGGAATATCGGGGAAATACTGTCAGTGATTTCTTGAAAATGTCAGAGAAAGTCTGGGGATTTGAGATAGTTTACTTATACAAATTTAAAAAAATGTTCTTAAGCGTCACACGGATCTGGATGGGTACCGATATGATATAATAATAATAATAATAATAATTAGTTTATTTTCGTAAATGGGGGAAAAAAAGGTCAGTGAAGGTTGGGCAATGCTACTCTGACAGTGGACGTAACGGATTCACCAGTTTCACCGCAATGAGTTAAATTTCACGTAATTAGCAGGGAATTTATTGAAATATAGTCGTGGAAATCGATTTGGATGAGAACCCTGCTATAAACTCTAGCCTTTCTTCCTTTATATTTACTGCATGTACACGTGGCTAAATACATGCAGTGTATAATTTATCGAACATTACTCGTAAGTTATGTCCCAAAATCGCTCGAGTGCTTTTTCGATGATTTTGTACGCGCGATACTTTACAGCTTGTTGACGAATATCTTTATGAGGTTATCATAAAACTGCGTTCTGTTTAATAAATCGCGGGCTCGCATTTTTTTTCTACACAACTCGCTGTCGAGTGTTTTGTCATCGCCATTGTTAGATGGAAGCTTCCGTAAACGACTGTTATGATATCTACTGTATAGGAAGATCATCTACGCTGCGGCACATTTATGTACTGTATCTTACGTGTATACAGTACATGTATGTACTGTTTGTTTGTTAATGCATGTAGTGAGCAAATGTGATGCCATATTATGCTCCGTTAAGTTATCGTCTACTGCTTTCCATTAATTAATTTGTCAACAGTTGTCCGAAAGAGAATTCATTATCATAATTGCGGCAGTCGAATGGTGAGGCGGTGTGACCAATTTATCACGCGCCTATACATCTCGAAGGTGCCAACGACCTTTTTTGGCAATCTCATAAAAGTCCATGGATCCTTTTTGAGAATTTTTTTTTAATTATTACACCATTCGGCTGTATAGCGCGATTTCCATCCGTGACAAAATCGCGGCTACTACGTTTAAGGAAAAGATATACATGTTCGTGTAAATATCAAGGAAAACAAGAATGTTTTTTTCTCTTTCATGCTCCAGAACCACTGTTATACACGTACATGTTACATATATATATATATATCGGTTCACAAACTGCATTCTACGAATAACTTAACGGATTGTGTTTAATATACACATTACGTGTATTGACTCGAGTTTAAGAAAAACTGCGCTATAATAGACAGTTGGGGAACTTTCCTGATTTCGTACGAAAAGTTAAATGTTGACGTAATTTCCTGGGCCAAAAATTTGTTTTCGGCGAAATGTTACGAAAACTACACATTTCGTACGAAATCTATGCTTCGATTTCGTACTAAATGCGTACTCACGCGTAGAAAACATTGTGATCCCGGCAATGGGGACTTTCGTAAAATAAATCCCTAT
>JAQGAF010004489.1:0-14260 GCA_034687865.1 Kryphioiulus occultus
TGTGGCGCTCTCATTGGCTCGCAGGTTCTGCGAAACCCATTTCGCACAAAATTGCGGCCGTCTGAGTACCCCTATTGACTACAAACAGAATCACAAATTAAAATCAGCGCAACCGAATTCGAAGATAATTAGCTATCAGTGGCCATGTTTCCAACATGTTTATCGGGTTTCGATATTATTATTACGAGTCAATTGCGTTGTTGCGCTAGATATATTTTCAACGAATGCTGATAATAACAAGTGCTCGAGCAAGATAAAACTCTCCAAAACTGATTTACAATATTTAAGTTACGACACATTTGACATGTTAATGGTATCATAATAGCCGGGATTTCTTTCAGATTCGCGAGTTATTAGAGAAAAATATCACCCCTAAATATGACAATTATCGTATTATCAGCGCACGAATGGCAGTAAATATTGATTGTAACGAAATTGCAGAAGCACTGTACTGTTGACGAATCAAGATATAGAATGTTACGAAGGATAATAAAATGGTTCAAAAATCGCAGCATTTTCAATCGATTTGAGAAAATGGCTGCCAAGGTTCTTGGGAAGACAAAGGGTTAACTTCTGATAAATTGAGAATTTTTGAGATTCTAACATTCACTTTTCTATGGTAATGCGTGGTTTATACAGTACAAGTAAATGTTGAAGAAACCCTTACCACGATTAAAGTTTCTTGAAATCCAACTGCTCAATTCTGTATTTTCAATTAAACATGTCTCGAAGCACAACAAGAGCACGACCGACTATAGAATGTTGCGCATGCTGTCCCAATTAACTGATGAGCAAATATAAAAACAACAAAAACATGCAAAGTTCAAGGAATGATTTCACGAAACATCTGTTGGCTCAAGGTCAAATGAAGTTCATGTTAGCGACAATGAACATTTTTTACAGGGGTGACCACTGGATACCACAGCAAATCCTAAAAAATGCACCTACCGATTTGATGCAGGTCGCCCATAAATTTCGTCATTATGAACCTTCGCTAAAGCCGCGCCCGAATTCAGCCTTTTATTCCGACCTGAAAATGTAAATCAATCTCGGGACAAATTAGGAGACCAGCCCCAGAAACTAACGTTAATAACGGTTATTCAAATCACCGCATTAGATAACGTATGACATTGCATTATCGTCGTCACCTAAAATACTGGTTTCGTATCTAAAGAAAATACATTCCCATCACGCTTAATGAACCAGAATTTTATTAACTTTTAAAATGCCCAATGTACAAGTGTAACAAATTGGCTTCTGTTAAGAATTTAATTGGATCAAAAATAAATGCCAGGTTTTTCCTACACGTACAACTCGGCCTTAAGTGTCATTTGAGTAACTAAAAAATTTGCAAATTATTAATTAACGAAACTGATGACGATAAAAGCTGGTGTTAGATAAGAGTAAATACTTAAACTAAATAAAACGGATAAACGACGAGCAATTAAAGCTTCGCAATGGATGGCTAAAACCGTTATCAGCCAACTGCGCTATAGTTCGTTTTGGCAATTTATTATCATGGTAATAAACTCGAACCGTAATCGTTTTTTATGGTTTGGAAGATGATTGCCATTTGAGGTGCAGTTCTTCGATAGTTTCCACCTTTAAGCCTGAACAACGAGACAAAAGTTAGTCAAAATTGCGATGAATATGACCAAATGGCGTGGCATATCAGATATGATTTTTGAAATAAACACATTAAACAGTGATACTACAGATGGTAAAAACAGATTACAAGCACAAGGGTACATTGCGAGATAAGCATCATGTTATCAGCACATGTAAAGGATAGAACAAAGAAATCACCCGGTATTTACGTGCTTGTCACGTTTTATATCATGGAAAAATGAAGTAAAAATACCTGACATACATGTACATGTAGGCGATACGTGCACAAATAGTTATCTAACAACTCAATGGGCTGCTATGTGTGTTCACATAGTTGTCTGAGATTAGGATTAGCCGATCATTTTTAGAAAACAGAGTTGTAAAGGTAACTGATCTACACACACTATCGTCATTTGATTATCATTATACAAGATGTTTTGAGGAATGCAATCAATAGCTTTCCCCTTTACACAACATAAACGTTAATCACATTTCAAAGGGTCACAACTTGTTTATCCAAAACCTCAAAAATGCACCTTGTCAATACCTCAAGGTCCAGTATTTCTTGGTGAACGTTTTTCTGGATAATTATCCTAAACGTGCTCATACCTATATTATAACCTCTGAAACGGTCTCAAACAGTCAAAACATGATAATTAAAATGTATAAACATACCTGCAGATCCAGCCAACGGGAAAAGATTGTAATTATTTTTATCTGGTGTTCCACTGTTGCTTCCTCCTGGATTCTCAGTGGTCAAAACAGTGACCAGGTTCGTCGACAAGTCGTTGTTGGAGGATCCGTGGCGGGCGAAGTAGTTGGCACACTCAAGAATCAAAAACACATTCCTGTAAAAGCCATAAGATTATTCAAAGATATTCTCTCGCCAGAGAAAAAAGCACAATGACAAATATGATATGCATGCATACCACGCTTCCTTTTCTTTTCGTTTCGGGTATTTCAACAAGGACAAGGCGAGTCGCTCGTGTTGTTTTTGGGCTCTCAAATACCTAGAAGAATAAAAAGGACATTTTGTGATAAAGTTACTGATAGGTTTTCCAAGTTATGTGGTACTCAGTTTAAAAGATAAACGCCTCAACCATTTTAGATGTGCTATTTTTTTTTTAGGAAATACAGATATTAATACAATTTCTCTCAAAGCAGTTCTACGAATATGTTGCTTTGGAGATCTGGAGGCTAGAGACCAGATGTTTATTGGCGACTAATGTCTCAGATTTGCATTCCCTAGGATATGATTACATATGAACGTACTAAATAATGGCAGTCAATCAACATACATTACTGATGCAATGATGTCATAATTAACCGTTTCTACCCCAGAAGAGATAATAAATCAATAGTGAATTCTCGTGAATCCAATTAAGGCACAACAGCCCGCTGACCTGTTATGTTTTTGAAATTCTCCTTCCAGCCAACGTATGGCCTCACGAGCTTTTATGCTTCCTTTTTTCATCCGATCCAAGCACTGCAAAACTATTAAATAAAACGAGGATTAATCAACCTTTATCGCTTTTGGCACCGTTTATGAGCTTTTGACCATAATAGGTTTCCTAGTTTTGACAGCTCGGGTTTTAGGTGTTTTTGGCACGGCTGTTTTTAGAATGTGAAGGGGGTCACCGTCCATGACTCACGGCGTTTAAAACTAGTACAACTACAATTACGCCTTGACATCCCAACCGAGAAAAAACTGCTATCCTGCCAATTATTCCGAGCTGCAACATTACCACTTAGCCATCAACACCAGCATTTAGTCGAAAGTGACGACTGGCACTGAATGGAGAAACCTCACAACAACTTTCTGAAAATAGCCTCCTTACAGACAGCTTATAAGGTCTGAATGGCTTCGAAAAGTATCGAAGTAAATTATTAATAGCTTGACTAGTCGAAGAGGTAACGAGTAACGCGGTATCCTTTAACCAAAGTTAATTTCATTTCGCACGTGTTTTTCTCAGAAACACAACGTCGTCATCCCATTTCTGGAAACCTGTTTTGCGTTACCAACTACCAAACAGACCATGAAATTGCCCGAAATTTTGGCATCTGTTTTGTAAGAACGAGGCAATCAATGAGAAAACACATCGTTGTTAGGTAGATGCTGCCTTTACAACCATTTGCTCGAAAATCCAGAAGCAGAAAAGGCTGTTATAGCCTTGTTTTGTTTAAGTTTATCAGCATCCAAAGCAGCTATTTTCTGTTTTGGCTACCAGCAACGGTGGTACAAAATTTTTTCCATTGCAAATAATTTTAGCGTATATTGTCTGTCCTGTCTGAACTCTGTACCCAATTCTTGAGAGTTGAGAATCATTTTCAAAAGGAAACAGATCACAACCAAGGTGTCAATATTTCAAAAACCCATCGATTCAATCCCAAAAATATTTTTGGTCTCTACACGAATATTCAAAATTTTTTTTCTTCATCAACACGATTATGTAATTAAAAAACACCGCTGAATTGACAGACTAATTTGTGGCAACAGCAATTACTTACCGGTAATTGGAAGAATAAAAATAAATACTTTGGAGGTCATAAGTTGGCGAATCATGTGCAAATTGTCGATCAGAACTGAACTATCAGGAATCAGGTAAGGAGAAAATTTCGGTTGGCCAGTCGATTGCAGCGAGCTCTCCAACTCCTTCACCTCAGCCTGAAATACATCAATATCATAGCAATAAATTATTAATAAATATCAACTAAAAACCGAGATTGATATTTAGGGTATTTATTAAGAACGTGGTTTAATTATTTTAAAAGTTAACCTAAGAAAGTTTTTTATAGCGATTATTTGCGTTGAGGATTGCAAATATTTGCCCATATACTGTAGTGTCCCCTTTTCCAGATCTGTAAGGACTACTTTTCAAGAAACGCAAGTGAACTTGTAGGCTACATTGTGCAAGAAGAACGAGTCTTCATCATTGTGACAACATTATCTGCAAATATGTAAACCTTTAACAATAAAGGGTTCCCACTCAAATTCTTCAGTCGATTTTTCAAAAACAATCGTAAAAATGATGGATTTTAACTGAAATTTATGTAAAACCCTGCAAACCACTGGCGATATTGATTATCAAATACCAGGAGAATTTTGGAAACTGGCCTCAAATTATATTAATTATGGCTAATACATGTATATCGTTTACATTCAAAACCTATACAGCCACAAAGAAGACGAAACTCACCTCCAACCATAACTGAGCCATATTTCGCATCAAATGCTTTTTTCGTTCTTGCATCTTCTGTAAAAACAAAAACAAATCCATACATGTAAATACAAAAAATTGCACATATTTTTTGAAAGATGAGATGGTGTGATCTGTAATGTACTTTGCATTATCTCCGACCTTAGGAAACGCAACACGCTAATGACACGTCAAATTATTATTTCTGTAATTAAAGCTAATTATTCAACTCTGCTGTTTTTGCGTGCAAGCCAGGGCACCTGACTGCATATAGGAGATCTTAATTTGATCTTCTTGTTAGCAGGACGTCTACCAGTAATTGATTCGTTACCAGAATTGCATTGTTCGCGGAATCGGTAACGACAATTAATCCCAGCATCTTAATTTTCCGATCATGACCACACTACGCAATTCGTTTCGACGTGGCCTCGATATCTCATACATGTATGTGCAAAAGTGACTAAAAAAACAGTTCGAAAGTATCATTAATTAGCCATAAACAAAATCCGCAGTTTTAATCGGCGAAAACAGGTAGTCGGCATGAGTGACACAATTGTTCGTATATCGTTGGCGATAGGTTTTACAACAAGTAGGTGTTTGGCGTCTGGATTTCGTAGCTCGAATCTAATTTCCAGCCAAATGTGATTCGTACATAATTGCACGGGAGCAGATCATTAAAGAGGCAACCTCATAAAAACGCAAAAAAAAACAAGTTCTTCGGCTCGACCCGACCTCAGCAAATGTTTAATTAAGGTAAATGTGGGAAAAATTAATTAACGGTGGGGTAGTAAAAAAACAACAACATCGAAAACACGCTATAATTAATAATTCGCCCCAAAGGGGCCTTCTGTGCCAATTAACGGCGCTGCATCAAAGTGCCGCCAAACCGAATCGCATTAAATGAGGGGTGGTCATTCTGGTTACCCATTAAACGACACCACCCTCTAAACAGCATTTTTTTTTATAAACGACAATTAAATTAGAAGTGTTATCTACGCTCACGCAGGCCCAGACTACCACCCCTGTTAATGACAAAAGTTTATAGGAATGGAAAGCTATAGAGATATCCATTTATGTTCACGGGGCTATAAACTAGCAGAACAAAAGGTTTCTATTCACTTCCCTTTCTTTGTTCCCCCTATCTATCCTAGAATGGCTTTTATAATAGACTACATCTTTGACACTATTTTCTCTTTCCGTTGACCAGATAATGAAAAGGTAACTTGTTTGCCGAACGCACTCATGCGTTGTTGTCCATAACCCACCCCCTTCCCGTTTGGGCGTACCTTAGAGATAAAGATAAATTCACCTAAGGCCGGGGAATTTAACTTGACTGATTACTGGCATCATTGGTACATGTAGATTTAATGCACGGTT
This sequence comes from Kryphioiulus occultus, assembly GCA_034687865.1. NCBI lineage: Eukaryota > Metazoa > Arthropoda > Diplopoda > Julida > Julidae > Kryphioiulus > Kryphioiulus occultus. Next base: position 6,183 of record JAQGAF010004489.1, read on the forward strand.
AAAAGAACAAATAGCAGTGTTTCTCTTGTGAATATTTAGGAGCCATTTTAAACAAATCAGTATTAAACGCAGACGTATTTATTGTAAATTAAGCTCAAACGATGACAGGGTGTCTACTGGTAGTGGTACTGCAAATTCCATGACTTTTCAGACTTTTTCGTGACTTAACATTTTCAATGTCTATTAGAATATGGGGAGATTCAAGTTTTATGGCATCACAGAACAGAGATTTCAAAAACAACCAGTGATGAAATTATTATTGGCCAAAAAACCCCACATCTAGGCGAAACTTTTTGCAAAATTAGATATCAAATGATGAATTTTTCTGTTTTGAAAATTAATAAAAGGCAAGACTCCGTGACCCTGACGCAAGACTTGAATTGATGTTGTCTTCAATGTCGTTTTGCATGTATAAAACAATGGGTGCTTCCATGTAGCCTACTGTACTTCGCTTTATTAATACTTCTACCGCATACTGTACTAATATTCATTATTTCTGGTCTAATGTTTACACAAACGTTCTAAAAAGTTCGTTCAAATCGAAAATCATTTGGTCAAGTGATACAGGAGATCGAACACAAATTTTCATTACGAAACAGTGCATTTAGATTATTTCATTTTAAATTGACAATTTCATTATTAATTTCTTCCGCAGAATTGCGTATCTTTTGATTGCTGTGTTAACCAATAACTACTGTATCTACTGTAGGTAAAATGCATCATTGAATTGTTAAGCTTCCCTGACATTTGCAAAAATAAAACCAAGTTCCTTGACAATTTCAGGGTTTCCTGGTCTGGAGGAATCCTGTAGCATTTTAACACTACAAATCAAACATAACGAATTTTTGAGAAATGCTGTTGCCAATCAAAACCACCACCCCTTCAAACAAAATTCCAAGCATTCGACCATATAAAAACTATATGTAGTGTATCTATCATCCCACCTTCACTATAAACCGCGATTACAACGGAAGAAGTACCACGTATCATGATACAGCATCAGTAATAGGCCCTCAGCGGCCCAGAGCAGAGAACAACACCCTGAAATTTCGGAGATAAACGGGTGTATTAGAAGGGTCAGTGTGCGTGACGGGCGTGCTCGAGCACCCTGTACGGTAGAGTGGGAGAAAGGGGCGCCCTTAACCCCCTCGATTTCGGGACTTTTCTCATCCCGAAATTAGTCGTCGATTTTCCGCTTAGTCTGAGCGTGAAACGTGGTCATGCGAGCCTCCCCAGGCCTCATTGTTGAGGTTTCCTCGCTCTGGTCATCATGGTCAAACTCTGGTGCCACCGTGGCTTATCTAGTCACGCAGCCATGCAGCGTTTAGTTTCTGAGAATTAGTAAAGGGGAGTGTTGCTAGCGTGCTATGCCCAGGTGAGTTGAAACAAAACCGCCACGCATGCAGCCGTTGGCCTTAATTAAAGCGCTGCCCCCAACAGGTGGCACTGGCTGCTGGCCGTTGGTGGTAATGTCACCTGAAAACGCGCCACTCTCTAATCTACGATTTAATAAACGGGGGAAATCTCGAGGGGCAACGCACTCGAGCTGCAACGCCTTCGTTTGGCACCACATCCAACTAATTCAAAGTGCTGAATGGTCAACATTTGCTGATCTCTGGTTTACAGAGTGTCCCTCCCAACCAGGGTCGTGCATAAGCTTAAGTGACGTTAACATGACATTAATTCACGCGCTGCAAGATTTCAACAAAATGATAGACAGGGGGCAGTAGAAAGTAATGGAAACATGAAGACTGGACAATAGAATTTGTTGGTGTTGGCAAACGTGGTTTGCAGAACTAGAAGGTCAACTTCGACATCTTCCCGGATTATGAAAATCTCCAGCTTGAGAACTGATCAGTTTCCAGCATTAACAGAGATGAAATGACTATTTGCAATTTCCCTGACCTTTCCAAATTTCAAAACAAATTTCTCTGACCCCCTGACCTCTGAAAATGCAAAAAAATATGGCATATGCCAATGTTAAATGCCATTGCTATTACACACATACGGGAGATATAACACAAATTGTCACTTGAGAACATGTAACGTGATAGCTTGTAATGCAGCAAATTTAGATATTTTTTAAATTGACAATTTCATTATTAATTTCTTCCACGGAATTGCTTGACTTTTGTGTTAACTTATAAATAGATATGTATAATGTATTCCTTATGCTGCATGAAATTCCCTGACTTTTCAGAATCCATTTTTACAGGTTTCCCAGGTTTGGGGGAACCCTGATTAAAGCGAGGTATACTGTATAAGATGCATATAATTTCTTTCAGATTGGAGCGAGCCTTGGCAACTGTCTGCAAATTGGGATAGCCTACATATGAACATGTATTACTCCAACATCTTTAAATCAAATCCAAGATGTCCTTTTCAATGAATGGTACATTACAAAATTCCATTTGAGAATTTTCAAAACATGTTAACTCCAAGTAGGATTGAGGAAGCTGTAGAGAGGTTTACCCAAACCACCTCAAAAATTAATAAAACGACATACAGTAGACATGTAGCTGCAAGAATAATTTCTATTATTTTGTCCAATTTCTGCATATTATACTGGAATAGGACGTTCAAATTAATTTTCTTCGCTCGTTGATTAACTAGCAATTTTGTTCAATTTAACACCTCCCCTCAACACTGCCATCACCCCCCATTAGGTACCATTGTCCATATTTACAAAGATACATCGTTTAATTCATAAATGTCGAGTTATCCCAATTTAAAATCGCGCTGACATTTCGAGTGCAGTTACTATAAATGGGCGCTACTTAAATTTTAAACAGCCATTAGTCAGCCGCGCCTCCTTTCACTATAAGCTTAGTTATTAAAACTGCTGAAGAGTCACGGTTAATCACGGAGCATATTTGGCATCTGGATAACGTCGTGATCCCGCTTTGATATCGAGGGCAGAAAACAGGGCCGCTCGCATTTTGACACATTTAGGTGTACATAATAAAAGCTGAATTATTGCGCACCAAACCCTATCTGTTCAACTCCACAGGTTGCCGTGTCACACTCGTAAAACCTAGCCAATTATCCGATAGCCGGATAAAACAAAAATCCAGGCTGATCAAATACACGTCCAAAATAAAAACGATAACTTTTGACAATTTGTCATTAAACATTTTGTCGCTGTAGCGATCGTACGATAGTTGTTTATCGGTACACGTCGTGGATATTGTGTCACGTTTATGTTCGAACATTGAAACAATTCCAGGACGGTCGCAAATTATCCATTTCACGTTTGCTGAAACCAGATACATGTACACGTACAACAATACATGTATGGTTATCAGTTGCCAGAGCTGCCTAATCTCCGAAATAAACATTAGCATGGAGTGCAGCTAGAGCACTAATGCTTTAATGGAATTGTTTTCCACTGAAATATTAAGTAGGCAGTTTGAAAACGGCTAATATTCACTCGACAAAGGCAGAGTAAACACAAAAGGCATGAATTTGCCAAATGCTGTTCTCCTGTTGCACTTATGGGCGGACGGACAAGATAGAATCACGACCGCTTTTTATCTCCACTTAATTCCCTCTGGTGGCGCATATACAATTCTTCCCCAATACATAAAATTAACCATACGCAATACATCCCCAACACAGAACCAGTAATATCTAATAATACATCACGCGGCGAAAAAAAACCCATAAACAATCAATTGAGCCACCACGAAATTCATTTCCATAAATATGGAACTAGTTTATCGAAATATTTATAGTCTAGCCGAAAAGAAGGGGTGGTGGCATCTAAAACCCAGATGTTTGAAAACGTGTGAATGTTCGTATTTACAAGTATAGCTAAATGCAATGTTGCGAAATTCTAGAGCGTTATTAGCCGACGCCGATAGGGTAACGCTCAAAATATTTAAATCTGTAAATACTTGAACTGACCATAGTGCTGTTAACTTTTCACTTTTGGGGCATTTCATATATGGTAACTTTGAAGTTTGCAAAAAATTAACATGCATTTAAGCGTGGGGTAATTCACGGATCATTAATCGAAAAAGAGATTTAAAGAAAAATAAAATTAGTGAAAGTGAAAGCGTATTCACTCTGACATTTTAAAACGTTCCAGTTGTTAAAAGAAATTTATTTCCCTGCCCACCCTAACCGCTGGCAATGCAAGACAACATGACATATTTGCAATTACACATTGAAACAAGCTGTACATTTATAACTGCTAGGGTTTTCCCATAAATAAAAATTCTTAACTTTTTTTCCACTATATTTCCAGTTTTCAAAACATTTTCCTGACCACCCTAATAAATGAAAATGCAAAAATATGACATATGGAAGGAACGCTATATGTAATGCATATTGTACAGTGTACTGTACAAACAGGAGATAGAATAACATTTTAATAAGAAAACGGTAATTTTAGATTAATTTTTATGTTAAATCCCAAATTTCATCGTTGATATCTTGTATGGAAATGTTCGTTTTCCATTGAAGTGTTTTGCACATTCTCTGCTCTAAATGTGCATAAAACATGCAAAGCCCTATTTCAATCCTGTATAGTAGATAACAATCATACCGTAGAACCTTTGTAAGGTGACCACCCAATAGAATGTCGCAAACTGGTCAAGATAAGGAGGTGGTCAGCATGCGGAACGAGAGTTGTACTGACACAGGATTTTAATTCCGTGAACTGCATCACTGCATGTACTTACATTTTACAGTAATCATTCATCATTGATGAATAATCTTATTAAAATGTTCATAACAAAGTACCAGTAATGATAATGTGCTGCAGATTTATCCGGCAATTACACGTAGAGTACAGCAGGGGTTCAAAATCAAGTGTTCAAAATTAACTCTTGTATCTCAAAAGAGACAGCTACTGTTCAGGGATGTACAGTACAAGTTTTGCAAGCAGCCAATAAATTTAATAATCCCTGACTTTACATGTTAAGACCATGCTGGTCAACATACATAGAAAAAAAATTACTATTGGGTCATAGTCCAAGTGGTCAACACACAACATTCAGAGGTGCAGGTGGTCAAATTGTAGAGGTCACCTTCCAAAATGTGGTCAACTTTGGAGGTTCTACTGCACTTGAATTTACCCCCCCCCCTAAAGGCAGGCAATCACTGCCAGACTACGAGCTGTTAGGAGAAGCCCACTGTCTCATAGGTTCTAAGGTGTAGAAGGGCATACACTGTCATACAGCTAAGGGGAATTCCCCATTTCCATAGAAGAGCATAGCTGTAGCTACAGGGTTAACTGTATCAGTCGTCAGTTTGACTTTTATGCCACCTAGTAACTAGAAAAGCAATTTAATGCAATATTGATACGCTTAATTTCCTTGACTTTTGCAGAAAAATCATTTCCTCTGACTATTTCAGGTCATTCCAATTTTCCTTGTCTGGGGGAACCCTGCATAACGCGAGTGGGTGCAGTCAGCCGCAAGCCCCGGCATCGACGTTTCGATCTTGACGTGTCCAGGAGCGCGTGCAGGCGTGTCTATCGCCAGCGGGCGTAAATTTCTCATGAATAAAATTCAGACACGGCTTCGTAGCGATTAACCGGTGAACCCCTCAATAACTCATCCCCAGCAGCCACGCAACAATGGGCTGGTGATTTTCAATGGTCTGACGAGGGAGTCAGAGAGAGTGACATTGTCTCCCAGTCCCAGTTGGAAAAATAACTACCGACATGGCGAGGAGAGCATTTCCTCTTCCTGCCCGATAAACGCCACGCATTCGAATTGTTATCGGGGAATAAACAAACGCAGTTACACCCCCTTCCATAAAGATATCAAAACGAGTGGAAACAATAGTCCCCCGTGATAAAAAAAAGGATGCTTTTGAATAGCCTGCGTGCCATTCTTCATCTCTTCACGCACGAGACCCCTGGCGCCATCTGTGGACGCGAAAGCGAAACGGACGCTAAGTGAGGCGGAAAACCGAGAACAAATCCCTCCATTGGTCACGCATGGCGGCTCTCAAATTTAACTCCGAAAATGATTCTTGCTTCGTCATTCATTTCAGCTTTTTCACGAGCAATTTAAATGTTGCGGCCAAATAATAACAACAATTTCTTTTCTTTTGATCTTCGTGCGTATAGGATCTCTCCCCGCGGCGCCCCCTTGCCTTTCAAAATGCCTTTCGCATTTTTTTCGAGCCCCAAAGCGCCATAAGAAGATAACTGGCTGCTCGCAATCATAATTTCTTCTTAATTATGGGAGGCCGGGTAATACGACCCCGGCTCCACACAACTCGCCGACAGCCAATTACAACTGCCGTCGCCAGCCATCATAATGCAACCGTATTTTCGCCAAGTTTTTCCTTGGAAATTTTTTGGGGAGTTTCATCCTACTTCGTGCACTCGGTATGATCCATTGTTGAACGCTGATGCCTCTCGCCGAATACAATAGGTCCGGATCTTTCATTTATTTAGGATCGTGTTTATTTACAATAAACGAGTTAATATGACGTACGTGCACAGGTACGTTTCAATTAGCTGAATCACGTAATTAACACACCTTTGTGTAGCATTGCAGATGCAACTTTTGGGATGTAGTGATCATAAGTCCCACCCCATTACAAATTACATTATATATATATATCATTTATTTTTTACATTTAGAGTTACGAGTACCAATTTTTGGAAAACGGTTAAAGAACTAGCACTACGTTTATTAAGCAGACTTCGAGACAACTTCAACCAAACATTTAAATTCAAGTGCTTTACTTAGTGGGGTGATTTGATTCGAGGGAATTTGTTGAAGCGTATTTTATGCAAGTTGACTAATTTCGGCATATACACTGTACATGTGTAAACATGGTGTAGAGTTTTCATTTCGTGTATTTGGTTTACGGAGAGTACCAGTAGGCGGCGTTGTAGCTGCTAGCATCGAAAATGGAGTCTTTGCAGTGAAAAGCTCAATGTGCTTTCTGGTACAATGTATCCCTAACCAAATCAGTGTTAAGCGCAATTTCAAAAGAAAATTGAATTCAAAACAGATTTCCACACTAGAAAATCGACCTGAAGTTGTTAGCAGTCTGTACTCTCTTCAAAAATGCTCTTAATACTGAGTGGCGATTTTGTGGGGTTTTCTACGTATACTGTAGATGACATTTTCGATTCCAGCGCCGTCTGCTGGCACTCCATGTGAACTACATGCGTGAAATAAAAAACTTTAGGAAGTTCTACATTTTCAATCAATTAATCTCGAATAACCCAACTATCGATTAAATGCTATTTGGTTTTGCCTCTCAGCAGCTGATCTACCGAGAAAGCACCACGAGGTGGTTAGGTCGAAGAAAATTTAAGGCTCTGCTCATGCCGTGCTCCGAAATTATTATGGGTTAGTTAGTTCAACAGGATGATACATGTACACGTATCAGACAGCGTCTTAATGAACGAAAATTGGGCTTTCCTTAACCACGAATTGGGTTAACGTCACGACATCCCTTCTTAACCACACCAGAACGCCGATGAATGTGGTGATGCACAGCTGAATCTCATTGGCACGCATGTTTCAATTGCTATGGGAACACATTAAGCTTATTTAGACGTCAAATTCGCTATTAAAGATCCCCAAAAACGCAATTTCAGGGACGGACGAAGTCTATATTGCATAAACGTTCGAGAGATCCTGTTTGGGTAGAGAAAAAATAAAAACATAATCATAACAAAACACAAAAATTGGGCTGTTTTTGCTGAATAACCCGGCTTTGATCACGTGGGAACGGGTTGGAAAGCAGCGCCACCGTGCGTACAAAATCGCGAAAAAACCTAAAAAAAGAAGAAGCAGCCAAACACCCTCAAAAAATGGCGAATACCATTTCGGTATACGTTCTCACGTGGCTATCAATTAAAACTTCTTTTCGACTTTCCCAGACAATCAAAAATTATACAGCGCAACAACGAGCCAGACAACCGCCATTAATCATAATTGCGGGGGCGTGTCGGGTCCCGCCCCCGTCCGCGAGGGGGGTTGGCGGCGCTGGCGTCGCCGCCCATGAGGTGACCGGGAGGGGGGCGTGGCCTGTTTTTGCCCGTCCGTCAATCTGCAAGGCAGCGCAGCCAATGGCGTGGGACAGATGGGAATGTAGAC
>JAQGAF010004490.1:0-14256 GCA_034687865.1 Kryphioiulus occultus
GGTCAGATGTAAGTGATATTGTCCTGTATCCCTTCTGTACCTTTTCCAAAATGGAATAAAGTTATTATTATTATTATAAGAAAAAATGATTCTGATAGGAACCGATTTTAGAAGAATCTTTCAGAAAACAAAAACGTCACCAATGATGGTGTTGTTCTTTTACAATACTTAGTAATACGAACAAGTAAGAAAACGCTGTAGAGAAATTTTTGAAAACCTAATTATAAAAATGGGCCACTTAAAAGATACTGCAGCCTCGTAGATTTTCTTAATAAAGAGCCGCGATAAACAGCTACAACTGAATACTTTATAAAAATAGGCTGTACGTTTCAACATACCTTCAAATTTTGCCTGACTTTGCCTGACATTTCCTGACTTTCCCGGACTTTGCAGATCAGTGGCAACCGTTACACAAGATATAATATTGATACCAAAAAATTCTAGGTTCAGATTTCAATTCCCCGGATCTTGCAGGTTGAATATGCAATTAATTCCCTGAGGCTTCCAGGTTTTCAAAGTTGATGGTCATCACGTAATCTTACCTGAGGCGATCCTAATCCCAGCATAATGCCAGTGAAGCTGTACAGGTTGCCCAGCGAGGTTTTCGTGTCCACGGCAATCTCGATCCACTTGCGCAGCATAGCAGCCCTCTCGGCCTCGTTCAGGCAGTGCAGGATGGTGACGGCAACGAAGAGCTTCATGCAGTTGGTCCTGCACGAAAGAAAACATTACTCATTGGAAGCCTGTTCATGATTCTGATTAATTTCCCTGACTTATCAAATAAAAAATGTCACATTGATTAAAATTAACTTTATCTGCAACACTACAATTGACTATATTTTGTATTTTTCTATCAGGAAGACTGGACAAATCTTCAATTGAATTTCCCTGACCTTTCCAGGTTTTCCAGACAATTTCAAGAAACGATTTTTAAAGATTTGATCAGAGCAAAAATACCATATGGCGGACATTTTTAAAAAATTACAAAACATCATGGATTTTTAGTGTATTAACATTGTTTGTTTGCTGAATTTTTAACGTTGGCCTATTTTCGCCCCTATTGGGCCAATCACCAACGCCAGGGGGCAAATCCATCTGAAAATTTTGCCTACAGGGCGGAATACGCCCCCCTGAGAGATCTTTAACGTGCGGAGAGCAAGGGGGGAGCCGCACGGGACCTCGGTTTAAACTCTCATCCGAAAGAGCCGCCACACAGGGAAAACCGCCTGCCCAAAATTTACCCACCGACCTCGGCCGGGATGCGAACCCGCAACCCTTGGGTCGAGTGGCCAGTGCGCTACCACTCGACCACCGGCGCCCGCCTCCGCATTGTGGCTAATGATACATGGAGGATGTCTTGCAGTTCACTTCTAATGCCGTCAAATATGTCATGTGGAGGGGTTGAACTTCTAATACCCAATATATATTTGTCAGTTACTGCTTCATCAGGTTGGTCACCTGATTGGATTTCTAATAGCTTGTTCCTTGAAAGTGCATTCCAACATCTAATAGCAAGCAAAAATGTAACCAGTATTTTTATGGACTCGAATGAACTGAAGTTCTGGGAATGGACTGGAACAACACGTTCGATGTCTATGGGTCCTTTTACAGACTCTTAAGCTAGTACCTTTCAAGAGACCAATAGCAAACAAGTACCATGAGGGAAAGTTGCAAAGAACTTTGAAGAGAGAGGTGCAAGGCCTGTTTGGTCCAGCTATCCCTTCTTGCCTTTTGGATCTCATCCCAGGAGTCAGGTTACTTGAAAGTAAACACTAGGTGGAAAACTCCAACTAGGCTTTTACAAATTCTAGCCACCAATTTTAAGAGTCAATCAATGGACTGTATTGTTTCTTGACATCCATTGTTGGTTGCAAATCTCTACAATTGTACATTGAAATCTGAACAAGTGAAAATCGACCCTGGAAGGGAAGTTTTCCACATTCATCTTTTCAATAGAAAGTTGCTTATTCTGTAGTGCATTTATGGAAACCATTGAAAATAAAAAGAATTCTAGCCGTGCATGAAAATGGCTTCCTCTTTATTGAGTCTTCTCCATGAAGACTTTCAGTGCAACCTAGTAACGGTAAGCCGTTTGCACGCTATTGAACGGTGGTTGTGGAGACTAGAGATGCACCCAGGGTTCAATGTGTTGGTGCTGTTTTATATCATTTTAAGAGTAATTTTTTGTTCGTTGGACAAATAACGTTTGTTCAGAAATCATCTATCAAACTTATGGCCACAGTTCCATCAACTGTTAAGTTCGATGATCGCGGTTTATTGGAAAGCCACAGATTTGAATAGTTTAGTTTATTTTCCTATCTACTTGTGCAATAATATTCACAAGCAGTCTGGTCTCTGGATCCATGTCACATGTTCTTTAACATAAAGAACCTACTATAGCTACAGGGTGACATCCATGATCATGCCCTCTTACTTCTCCTACAAAGTAAGATACCGTAAATGTAAATAAGTTAGATTCCTCATCAGTGGGAATGGAACCCGTCCTCCACCCACACTTACCAGAACAAGCCATCCCTCACCCACAGCGCAATTTTGGTCAATCTTCCATTTCCCCATCAAACCCTGCAATGTTCTCTGGCAAAGACTTAACAATCAATACTAACATTCTCGTCCTCTTTCAACTGTATCTTTCCAGACACATCAATGCAACATTTCATTTACAGTATACATGTACTTTGGGATCACAAGTTTACACCTGGTAGGATACCATGCAAAATCATTGTTTTCAAGGTGTTTCATAAAGGAAGTACTTGAAGGAAGCTATATAGACATATGCTCCCAATTTGAATGTTGCATAGCATGCCGATATTAGTGTAAATCCATTGCTTCGGTAGTAATATCGACATGCTCTACAACATTGAATTTGGGACCATATCTACTGTATGTCTATTTTGCTTCCTGCAAGTACTCCCCGTTTGAAAGACCTTGAAAGCATGGTCAAAGGTCACATTTTTATTGCACCATTGCACAGCACACCTCTGTCTACCTATACATTTGCACACACGTCTTCCTATACATGTACACACACAGAATTGTCGTATCTACAACGGTGTAAACGTTATTTGTGGGGATTAAGCCTTTGTTCACCTGGCATATCCCAAGTAGCTTTCACCTCTTTAGGCCTATTTACAGTTTTTTTTAGAAATGCACCTTATCGACTCCTGCCGTGTCACATGTCGTTTTAAAGGCAATCCTTCGCAGGTTAGAAGGACGGTGCTTGTTTTTTAATCGCGCCAAGGGCCATTTCCGCTGTCGCACAAACTCGTTTTTCTAAAAATCTGGTGCAGGGGCTCCTGCCATGTTGTATGTCGCCTGAAAGGTAATTTCTCACAGATTTGAACAGTCATGTTTGTTTCGCAATCCCAGCTCGCGTATTCGGTGCAGGAGCCAATTTCGTCATGCAGGAGTGCTGCCCGTTCATGGCCCTCAGCGTGCTTTATGAAGAGTTTGCCTCGCTGCAAAGCTATTTGCATAATTTAAAGGCGGCGTCAAGGGACCCCCCACGGCCCAGTTGCCTTAAATATTTTACGAGCTTAGGTCGCAAATTTAGGAGTTTCCGTCGCCGGCTGCCTGCCTGACGCCTGAAAAAGTGTCGTGAAATATTCTGTAATTTTATGCCGTACTGGGCTCCACTTGCTTGCTCCTGATGAGCCTGTCAAGGTTCGTTTTTTTTCCACAAATGTCACTGGAAATTGTTGTTTCTTGTTGTGGAGGTGTAGCCATACAATCTGCAATTTGCAGCTTGTTCCGCTTGACGGATTTGCAGCAAACAAATACTTTTTTTTTAAAAAAAGAAAGGACAGTCGAGTGTCTATTTAACGAAGTCGAGTTCGTTTCTCCTGAAAACCTCGCTGGATCGTGTGGGGTGCAATTTTTCGAAAAGGGATTGAGGAATTCCGTAAATGATGAGTTTTTGGACTGTGCACAAACCGACGTCCAGGGTTGAAGGGAGGGGGATTCACAAAATGGAACCATCATGGACTTGAGGGGTAGAGGTCAGACAGTTCGGGTGAAACCTTTCTATAACGACCACTCACGAGGGCCATTTGAAGGTGACCACTTTCTGGAAAGTGTCAGAAATTGGTAAAAATGTCAGGGAAATTGAGATACAGTAGAACCTCTATAAGGTAACCACCCAAGGGACTGTCGCATACTGGTCAACATAAGGAGGTGGTAAACATATGGAACGAAGCTTGTACTGACAAAGGATTTTCATTCCGTGATCTGCATGTACTAGCTGATGTACTTGCATTTTACAGTTATCCTTCATGAATAATCTTATTAAAATGTTCATAATACAGTACCAGTATTGCTAATAGGTTGCTAATTTATCCAGTCAGGGTACAGTTACTATTCATTATATTATAGAGACCGTTACTATTCAGGGGGTACAGCATAAGTTTTACAAGCAGCAAATAAATTTAATCACCCATTACTTTACATGTTGAGACTATTCTGGTCAACATACATGAGTAAATTACTATTGTGTGACATAGTCCAAGTGGTCAACGTACAACATGCAGAGATGCAGGTGGTCAACATTTAGAGATCACCTTCCATTGAGTCAATGTGGTGACCGTCCGAACAGTTAAGCTATGGTCAACTTAGGGAGGTGGTCAACTTTGGAGGTTCTACTGTAGTTTGCATCAGCTAATTGATTATTCATCATCTTTTTTAAAAATGTGGGATAAACTCCATTATTTTTCATATTTTTTAAAGAAAATATCTTGTAAATTTCAGGGAAATGACTGGAAAGTTGTCAGGGAAATCGACTTGAGAATTTGAGTGGGATCCCTGAATTTGCTGATCACTGATAATTAAGTCGAGTAACAAGATTTTAACTCACACATTGCAAGAGCAAGGTGTCGAAAATATTGTTGATAAATAATGTTGAGAATTGACAGAGGGTGCTGAAACTAATGGAAATATTTAATGGCCTGAAAATAGAATTTGTTGGTGTTGGCTCCATGGTCTGGGGGGCAACACCTATACATGTGTCCTTGAAAACTAATGAATATTATTGAATAGAGTTCCGTAAAGTGCTCATACGATTTATGAATAGGCGGGGTTCTGAATTTCAAAACAACCTGCGGGGTTCTGAATTTCATAACAACCCGCGGATACACAGAAGCAAATATTGACATATTCAGATCCTTAATTGGATGCTAAGGACGTGCACAAGAAGTCAATCGAGCAGGGAGTTTAACGATCCATGAATACAGTATATACAGTAGGCTACATGTACAGTGAGTAGAACCTGTCTAAGCAAATACTGTCTGAAATGATATCCTCTCTAAACTAATGTCAGGTGCAGGTCCCCAAGTGAGACAAATGGTAAATCTAATAAACCTCCTTAACTTGATGTTCACTAATTTTGCATCGGATTTTTAGTCGTTTCACGACTTTTGCAAACTAATACTATAGTTTGATGCGCAGAAAATTCGACAAAATATCACATGGAGAGGGGAAATAACAAAGTACTATGCATGATTATTTGTACTAGCAAATATTGGCGCACTTGGCAATTTCCATGTTGTCGGTTCTGTCCAACTCACCCGATCTTTTCAAACTAATAACCTCGTTAAAGTAATATTCAGAACCGACCCAAGGGTATTAGTTTGGACAGGTTCTACTGTGATAATTCTCCAAATCTGAACAAAAGATGTACATTATATTTAGACCCTACTTGTCTAATAGACAAGATTCAAGAATGACACCTGTCGGAATTTATCCTTTTTTGTGTTTGCAATTTTTGCTTTTAGGTATGCATGTACAGTGGAACCTGTCTCTTGGGTTCGGTGTCAAATATTATTTTAGACAGGATATTATTTCAGATACGGTTCAACTGCAGACATGGGTCCCATGTCGGGACTGGCACATTTTATTATTTTAGAGAGGCTATTAGTTTACACAGGATTATTTTAGACATGTTATACTGTACTAACCTTATCTAAGTTAAAATAATCAAAAAATGTCAGTGCTTAATTATGCCTAACCAAACTACAGGCAATCACTGCCAGCCTACCAGCCATTCGGAGAAGCCCACTCTTGCTAGCCACCCATACAGCGTGTCCATTAATTATTATCCAAACTTTGTGCCCTAATTGATAAGTGGAAACTGTGTGGAAAATGCCTTAAAATGAAGGTAAAGAATTCTGAATTGTATCAAAGGATTGTTTTCCGATTTTCCTTCATTTCAAAGAAAATAATGGCTTGCTAAGCCGCCCATTTTCCCTTTTCACATCCAAAATTTCACTTTAGCAGCCCTTTGAAACTGAACTTGCCAGGGAATACTGGATGGCTTTTCATTCGCTAGCAACAGCTACAGGGCTTTGCGTTTCCAGCCGCTAATGGGTTTCAATCAGCAAAACTCCAGCTTATTTTTGGATTATTTTCAAGCGAATATCGTGCTTCTCGTTGCAGGTTGCCGCTAAAAAGCCTTAATTGTGAGCCGTTTTTTCAAACAGTTTCCGGCGAAATCCCGTCTTGATTATTCCCAGAGTGCCCATTGTCATGACGATGCTAGTTTGCAGCCAAATTTCCATTCAAATAGGCGGTGGAAACAATGCTTTTTTCCAGGCAAATTAGGGCCCTTCGCCGCCTAATGGCTCGTAAACACGGCGCGAAATCGGCGCTTGGGAAGCGGAAATGACGTAAAATTGGCGATAACAAGCGATTCTGATCTGTCTCGCATGCTTTTCCGAATGTTTGCCTTTATCTCCGAAAGTGGACTTCTCAACTGCCTGCAGGTTGGCAGTGATTGCCTGCCAATTAGTGCTGCGAAATCATATTTCGTTGTTACAGTTGGTTTAGTTTAGTTTAGGTAATGTTAGGTTACCTTTGGTTATGTTAGGTTACCTTTGCCTACCTCCCACCATGCAAACAATTATTGGGATATTTCGCTTTAATAATTTGTTAATACTGGTTAAAGTTCATTTTTCAAGTTTCTAAATTTCTCTATTGATCTTTATCAAAATGGGTAAAGATGACAAAAATTCAAAAGGTTATTCGTAGTTGATGCACATTGACCTTCGAATGACCTTTCGAGATTTTGTTATATGTTTTCTTTTAAATCCACTTAACCACTCAAGGGAATGTCGCAAACTGGTCAACATATGGAACAAGGCTTGTACTGACCCATGGACTGGATTTTAATTCCGTGAACTGCGTGTACTTGCATTTCACTTAAATCATTCATCATTCATGAATAATCTTATTAAAATGTTCGTAATACAGTACCAGTATCGCCAATGTGCTGCAAATTTATCCAGCAATTACACGTATGGTGCACTAGCGGTACTGAAGAGGTTCAAAATGAACTCTTGTACCTCTATAGAGACAGTTACTGTTCAGGGGTTACAGTATAAGTTTTTGCAAGTAGTCAGTAAATTTATTCATCCATGACTTTACATGTTGAGACCATGATGTCTCAACATACATGTACATGTACTATTGTGTGTCATAGTCCATATGGTCAACATACAGATGTGCAGGTGGCCAACATTTGGAGGTGGTTAACTTTGGAGATTGTACTGCACAAACTTAAAAAAACGAACGATTGCTAGTGAATAACTTAATCTTCGTGGTAAAAAATAAAATTTAGTCATTAGAATTGTCACAGTGACGGAATTTCGACTCGAAATTTTGCAACCGTAAGGGGACGAGGTTAGGGAATAATATTCAGTTTTCATGGGATGCAAGGGGATGTTGTGTGGTCTGAAGCTCCATGTTTTAAAGTAAATATTGAATTAGTTCTAATTGAAGAGTATATTTCGGACTATTATCTGCTGTTTGTGTGTACTTTCCTACTGTTTTCTTTGGAAGCTTGCAACCCGATTAATATCGATGCAAATGGTGTTTATTTTGCCTTCCAGAAGCTATTTCCAAAGCAATAACGAAATTGGGCAATTTGTTGGAAATTCATCTTTATTTACGAGTAAGATGGCCTTCTTGGTTTCATGTGCAATAGAATCTAGGTGATGCGCAAATTAATTAGCGTTTGCACAACTTCTCCACAAATATCTTTGGATGGGATGTGTCAATTGATTTTCGCAAGTCAGCATGCCACGCATGTGACCAGATTTCCAGATGACGTCATTGGCCACCGCTTCATAAATCAATATCCTATCCCCATCGGAAAAATGACAGTTTTGATGGGTCAACGAAAAGGATGACTGATGAGGAATTGCTGCTGAAGCGTCTTATTTCAGTTTTCCGCAACGATGTCCACTGGGCTCTTTATCCATGTCCTCCTGTGGGTGTCTCCCAGGAACACCTTCTGGTCTAAGTGAGATTTGAGTGGCCATTAGTGACACAAAGTGGATGCTTGCCGACGAGCAATTTGTCAGCGTCCGAGGATTTCGAGGAGGTTGATTGGTGTGGTCATCGTCAGCTGACGTGTGGCCCCATTGGACGCCTGATGGTCCCATTTGTCAGAGTACATATTTGACGTCGCCTATACAGCTAAATCTAGGCTCTTGGGACTTTTCTGACAAGGGTGGTTTTTTACCAGTGTACTAAAGTTTACTTTGCGGTGGTGGAAGATGCTGGAGAAAACCATTGTCAGAGCTGACAACGAATGGCCTTAGAGCCTTTGAGGCCCAGAAGCCATCATCGAAGCGTTACCTTTGGTAAAGAGGTTTTTGGAGTAACTCATGAGGTATTTGCACAGAAAGTCCTTGGAGCAGCAGGCCCTTGCTCAAATAATTGCATTCTGTAAAGATGTCCCAGATGCGCACCTGAGTTATTCCTCATTTCCAACAGCAGACATTTTTGGCACCAAGAATTTTGTCCAACTATGGAGGTGGGGTTCAGGAAGGTCACCGTCAATGTTCTGGAAAGTAAATTATAGTTGTTGGATTGATTGCCTTGGACCGAATTCTTTGAAAGGAATTGGAACATGTAGGAACACAATGGAACATGGTGTCCTTGCTGGCCCCGGCGAGTCAATGGACACCATATGTCCCTGCAGACATGGAGATTGTACATGTTTTCCAGCTATTTTAGTGGGGTTCAGGAGGGTCACCATAACTGTTCTGGAAAGCAAATTATACTTATTGGAGTGTTTGCCTTGGACGGAATTCTTTACAAGGAATTGGAACATACAGTGTATAGGACACAAAGGAACAAGGGGTTCTTGTTGGCTTATGCAAGTCAACAGATACCATATGTCCCTGCAGACATTGATATTGCATGTCTAGCATGTTTCTGGAGCAACATGAGGCTTCTTTGGCATCAAGAAATGTTGTCCAACTGTGGTAGTGGGGTTCAGGAAGGTCACCATCAATTTTCTGGAAAGCAAATTATAGTTGTTGGATTGGTTGCCTTGGACAAAAATCTTTACAATGAATTGGAACATGCAGGAATACAAAGAAACAGGGTGTCATTGCTGGCCATTACAAGTCAATAGAGTCCATGTCCTTGTAGACATAGAAATTGCATGTCTTCAATGTTCCTGGAGCAACATGATGACTCTTTGGCATCAAGAAATGTTGTCCAACTATGGTAGTTAGATTCAGGAGGTCACCATTAATGTTCTGGAAAGCCTGCAATTGGATTATACAATCTGAAATGGGTATGGGCATAAGAAAACAAATGTATGTCACTACAGACATGGAGATTGCTGTAAACAATACCAAAAAAACGCATCAGTTACAACATCAACACCTTTCTTAAATCAAACCATCAGGCAAAACAGGTATCAGAAGCTTGGAAACTTCTCTAAACTTTTTTTCTTAGCATTTTGCAAGATGTCTTGGGGCCATCAACAACCTTACTCAGATGCGAGGATCTTTGGTACAGCATAATCCACTGATGGTTGCTTTTTACAAAGAGGTTATTAGGAATAGTAAACAGTTCTCGGACCGTTGCATTCGGTAAACAAGATATTTGAGATGCCAAGAAATGTTCTCGAATCTTTCAGTGGCCATTCGTCAGTTCTGGAATTTGTGCCTTGTCGCATGGACTCTTTATGAAACCTAGTTTGTTTAAGATGTTTATCCACATCTGGTGTTCTTTTCATCCCGAGCTAGTGGATCCTGTTCGGGTCTTTGCTATGGCTTTTATGTTTATTTTTCTTCGCTTTCCGAGCAGAACTAACAATTCGAGCAAGTGGATTGATTTGACATTCTCCAGCTTCGATGTCTTTGAACTCCTACCAACCGTTCTTCTTTGGCTAAGCTTCTTATAGTACCTTGGAGCGCTACAGGTAGCCCTCATTCTTGGAAATCTTTTGAAATTATCTGAGCTGGTAATCTACTGCAATACCAGTTGTTTTGAAACTGACAGGTCTCCCTATTTAGGAAATGGACATTTATATTTGCAGTTTTTATCTGATTTTGAGAAATGTGGGAAGTTGAATTTTCTAAGTTTTTAGAAATAATAAAAATGAATGGAGAAATCATTATACATGAAAACGTTCTGGACTTTAGCTATTATTTAACGGAGTACCATCGTATGGATTGAGCGTCAATGGAATCGTAGGATTCCTTGAATATATTTTTGCACAAAGAATTGATATGCATAGGCGAATTTGTTTGAAAATAATGACCACAGTAAAACATATCAGTGCTTTCACCTTAAATTATTTCATTTTATTTATGTTAATAAGGAAGGATGACAGAAAGCTAAGGTTATTAGAAACAGACCATGCGCAATGGATTTTAGTACATTTTAATTATAAATATCAAATTTATTGGAAGGGAGGGAGATTTGTTTTTAGAAAAGTCAGTTATGTTCTTAGTACATTTTTAACAAATGTAGCTCGTTCTATTTTTAACTGGCAATAATTTTTGAAGAGGTAAAGAATTGGTGAACGAGCAACTTCCAGTTTTTTAGAAGTATTAACTAACAAAACTTGTGATTAGGTCTCCTTTAGTGACTTTTTTGAACATCTCTTATTAGAAATTTTAATATAGAACGAATTATCTTGATTGGATGTTAAGGGATTTTGTCAACTCTCCTGACTAAGGGATGATGAGAAAATTTGCCGATTTTAGCTCAAAACCGAGTCATGTTATCTCTTAGTAAATTTCCCCAAAAGGCGTCTCGTATCATTTTTGATTGGAAATTTGTTGAAACAAAACAGAATTGGAGAAAAAACAGCTTTCTTAATTTTTTAAAATATTAGTTTGAAAATTTGTTGAAACAAAAAAAATTGGAGAAAACGCAACTTGTGATTTGGTCTGTTTTAATGACTCTCATTTTCATTTCAGAGACTGTAATTAAGAACGATTTATCTTGAATGTATGTTAAGGTTTTTTGTCAACTCACTTGACAGGCAACAGTTTTTTTGGAATGAAAATTAGGAACATTTGATTTAGGGAGATTTTACAGAACGAAATACCTTCAATGGACTACATGTAGTTTGAAAGCTTTTGACAGTTCGCTTAGGAACGTGCTAACTTGATATTAGAATGGCCTGTTTTTGGAGAAGCTATAGAAAACGTTTTACCAATTTGAAAAGTTTTTACTAGGAACTGAACCAATGAGCATGTTGGAACAATCCATAGGCATGGTATTATCTGCAGAACTACGGCACTGAACTTAGCCAGATAACTTGTCATGTAGTTGGGGCCTCTGATCCCTGGCCCCATCTTCCAAGGCAGTATTTCATCTAAAGTTTCATTAGTGCAGCCCGATTTGCCTCCACTTAAAGGTGGAATAGGTTCCTCATTAGCATCTTATTGTCTGCAGATACTTGGTTGACCATCGTCGCAGCACATTATCTCCTAATGGCCGCTCGCAAACATTTCTTGTTCATTATTCAGCATTTCCAGCATTATCTCCCCCATCTGGCGCTCCATCTTCTCGCAAAGTTGCGTGCAGAATATTAAGCAGCCTCCACCAGGCGAGAGAAATATTTCCAGAGTCAATTTGTTGGCATTCCACAGGCAAGAGCCATTTTAGGAAATCGTGGCTAATTATCTGGCATTTGGGCTTGGATTTTCAAGTGGGTTTAACTTGGTGTTGGAGAGGATGCACTGATAAGTTCATCCAAACGTCTGTTGCGCATTAGTGCCACAGAGTTGCATTCTGGCTTTTGTGGTGAACCATCTCAGAATGCCTTCTGATTTGTAAATGGCAATGGAATTTGCTTATCAGCAAAGATACGTGGGCGATTTCGTCTTAATCCAATTGCCACGGCAGTTTTTGGAAGATAGTTAAAAACCCTCCAATGTCCTCCATTGCCTTTTAGTGAATACCAGAGGTCGGGCTTCTGGCACTGATGAACACAGCTACATGTAGCTGTCATTGTACATGGAACAGATGGTGACAGTTGCTGCAATTTATTTTCTTGGCTACCTCTAAGGTACATTAATACGTATATCAACCATGAGTGATGCAGCAAGAATTGCACTGAAATACTGCGCCTTCCATTGAAAGTGTCGCAACAAAATAGCCTCGGGATATTGATGACTGGGTTCCAGAATGCTGGAAGAACTAGTTCTTTTGAGAACCTACTTCTGCAGGAAGTGCATAAATGAAACTGAATTATTATAACCATTATTCTGTGCATTGAATTGTGCAAGAAGCACCTCTATTTATGGATAGAATGTTTTTTTTAAAAAAGTGGCCACTTAATTCCCTTTATTATTATTTCTTAATATTTTGTTTCTATTGTTTCTATTGTTTCTATTGTTGATAAGCAAATTTTTGTATGACAACGTACCCCTGAATGGAATGTTTAAGACGGTATTTAAAAAAAAAATTCGCCTACAACGTTTCTGATAGTATTTATATTTCATAATATTTCTAAAGTCAGCATTAATACAGTACTGTATTGTTGAAATATGTATATTTTTCACAAAAAAATGCCCGTTATATTTCCTTCAATGTTAATTTCGCTAGTAATTATACAAATTCATTACATTGTGATCTTAATTAGGCTTGCAATCGAAACAAGCACTACTTTGGAGGTATTCAATTTAACAAAAAAGTCAAGAGATGTCACACTAAGTTGGCTCTGCATCTTCCGGTATGGAAATTAGGAATTCCACTTTAATCAGCGTTGTATATCGGATGCTGCAAATGTAATTATTTCGTTAATCAGATAAATACTGAAGATCGGAAACGAAGAGTTGAAGTCATTAGAGCTAATTCAAGCTTGCAATTGAAGCAAACCCTTCTGAGGAATTAGTAGACAAAAAAAACTAATCTAAATTGTCTGCATCTTGACATCAATTTGCTCTAGCTTGGATATTATTATAATCAATGAATATAGCATTCCTTACATTGACATGTGCTATATTTTTGAATCTCCAATGATCTGAATGGTCAGGGAGATCTGATTTTTACACTGGGAAAGAAAGGGAAGATTACGTTTATTTTTTGGGGAACCCTTTACTTGTAATAAGAACAATTGGAGGATTCCAACGTTGATATACATGTAATGTAGATGAAGATTGGTTATGGAAGTTGTATCAAACCCTATAACGTTGAAGAAGCTCTTTCCAAGAAACCTACCATGGGCTTCTTGGGCTTCTGAAGACCAATCTGGTTAGAAAACTCTGTTTTTGAAATTAGTAAAGTCATGGATGATGAAAATTTCAATTGTGGTACTTGTACTTAGAGAATTCCATCAACGTGCCAGGTTGATGTAAGATGTAATGTTAATGAAGATTGACTATGGAAATTGGGTCCATCACTAATTTGAAGCTCATTTTGGGCTTCTGGTTAGGAAGATCTGTGGATAAGGAAATCTTTTCTAGAAACTGGAAAAGTCAGGGAAGATGAACATTTCAATTCTGGAGGAACCATGTACATACAGAGGCCATCAACGTCTGTGCGTTGATGGAAGAGGTAATGTAGATGCAGATTGGTTTTGTAAGTTACATCCAGCTGTAATCTGAAGCCCGTCTTGGGCTTCTTGGAAGACTTGACAACTGTCATTGCTGATGACCATTCTGGAACATGCTCCAAGAATGTATTGCAGCACTCGAATTCCTGTACCTCAATCAGAGCCCACCAGAATTTTTCCATCAACGTCTGTACGGTGATGTAAGATGTAATGTAGGTGCAGATTGGTTATGTTAGTTGCATCCAGTAGTAATTTGAAGCCCATCTTGGGCTTCTTGGAAGACCTACCATTGCTGATGGCCATTCTGGAACATGCTCCAAGAACGCGTTGCAGCACTAGAATTCCTATACCTCCACTCGGCCCAAAGGTTGCGGGTTCGCATCCCGGCCGAGGTCGGTGGGAAAATTTTGGGCAGGCGATTTTCCCTGTGTGGCGGC
>JAQGAF010004491.1:0-14253 GCA_034687865.1 Kryphioiulus occultus
AGGCATTAAAAGGGGGCAAATAACTTGCGCACGCTGGCTCAAGTGTTCAGTTCGGCATGGACGTCGTATCTCCAACAGAAATACATGTATATAGAAACAAAACACCCCAAATGAGGAATTTTACATTCATTTCTGTTAAAATATTCATTTCCTAATATTACTAATCAACGAAACACCATGAGCAAATATGGTTTGAGATTTTCAACCAGAAATAATGGATGGTAAGAATATTTTGAGTTATTCAGAACTAACCAACAAAGAAATTTTTTTGGCGACATTTTGAAAAATTCAGTAATATTAATACAGCTAACGGCACAAACGTCCAAATTACTAGCAGTATAATGGATCTTTGGTGTTTTTTCCTTAAAAATTATTCTTGTAACAACAGTTTAGATTTGTTAGTAATGATGGTATGGCTATAGACGAAACATTTTTTAAAACTAGCCCACGCATGATACATTTAGCCCACATTTCTAAACAAATTGGTTGAGATGACTTAATTTAGAAAGCAGTGATTTAAATAATTTTACAGCATCTGTAAATCCCAGAATAGGACGTTCGACCAACGGGGGTGAGGGGGGTTGTCAAATTCTAACGAAATGTAGGGTGTCAAATAAGTCAACTTTTTTTGGTGGACCAGGTTGATGCCCATGGGGCTGTCGGGTGTCAAAAAAGTCAACTTTTTTGGTGGACCTGGTTGATGCCCAGACCCAGTGGTGTCAGAAATTTGTATTTTGCAGATATCGACTCTGGTACTGTCTTAATGTGTCGTCTTCACACGCGTTTTGCGATGCTATCTTCGTTCTCTTGGTAACGGACTTTATATGGTAACCGCAAAAACGCTGCCATGGGAGTAAATTGACGATGACAATAAAAAGCCTTTATTATTATTGCAATTTCATCCGCTTTCGAAACACGCAATACACTACATGTATGGTAACGAAATTAAAAAAGGCAATTTGGACTTAGCCGGTTGTATCCTCGGATAAGAACGTCAATTTCTAAAGCGATTATTTTTCGTTTTTAATATCCTTCCGTTGCGTTTAGATGGCAACAAGATCTGTCAAAATCGTCAGTGTTTCTCATTGTGTCTATTGACGTACAGGGCGTCTTGTGAACCATTCACGTTTCCCTTTATGACGCAGCGACACTCCATAGACCTTAAGTGCAGGCAGTTTCTTTTGTGATTTAGATTCCATCACGGTGTAAAATTGCTAATAATCGCCTTTTAAACTCAATTTATCGATGGAGTTGTGCCGTATATCTGATCTGCTTTTTAGTCAAAAATAGCGAGAGAAATGAGAGAATGGAGTTTGGACAATTGGTCGTTGATGTTAGTCGAAATTCATGCTCCAGTTTTCGAAGATACCATCGTGAGAATAGCATAGTCTGTATTGTCTGAGCTGGTTTTATGAACAAGACGAGTAATAAACTAGATATTACGATGTGGAAAAACATATTTGCAGAATTTATTTTACCCCGAGGAGAACAGTTCTTATTGCAGCCATTGCCAATGACATCCTCCTTATCGTTATTATTATTATTTGGCTGGTGATAAGCATAAATTTCATTTCGTTTTAATGTGAACGTTACGAGTAGTTTATCTTGTGGAAAATGTGTCCAGTTGGCGACGTCTTCACATTTAGGAAGGGTCTGATATATTATTCAAAATGCAATATGGGGAAAATAACTAATTACTGTATTTGAAGCTTGTCTTTTGTCAAAACCAAATTAACATTGGAAAATACTGTATGACCATTACATGTACAGTGTTGACTTCAAGATCGTCTTATACATGTATAAACGGAGTTAATAGAGAACAATTCCAAATTTTTTTTTAAAGTGGGAAAATTTGTTCCTTAAAAAGATGCACTAGAAAAACGTATTCACAGAATAACACATTATAATTAACAACACTCCATTAGGATTGCTTCTTTCTATTTAATAAACCACACCACATGTCTGGCTCAAAGTTAGAAACCAAGTTATTAGGGAAAATTTGAAAAATGCTGAAAATTAGAAAAATTCCAAAGTTTCATAAAATTGCACTAGAATAAAATCCCAAAATAACACGTTGAAAATAACGATACTCGATCTGGCTTACCACCTGTCTGGCTTATTATTAGAAGCCGAGTTATGAGGGGAAAAGTGGGAAAATTAAAAATACAAATGCAAAATGCAGGATATAAAAAGTACGATATAAAAAAACCTTTCACAGAATAACACATTAAACTTAACCACACTCGATTTTAATTGTTACGTTTTATTTAATAAATCATTCTACATGTCTGGCTTATAGTAACAAGACAAGTTATAATGGAATAATTGAAAAAAAAATCCAGGACATAAATATTATAGAAAAACAAAATTACAGAATAACACGTTCAAAATAACGACACTCGATAATGATTGTTACGTTCTATTTAATAAGCCATACCACATGTCTAGCTTACTATTAGAAGCCGAGCAATGAGGGGAAAAGAGGGAAAATTAAAAAAATAATGCAAAATACAGGACATGAAAGCACGATAGAATAAAAATGTTTCACTGAATAACACGTTAAAATTAACGACACTCAATGTCTCATCAATCAATTACTACTGACCAGTTCTAGCTATCCAACATTATCACATGACCTGCTTTTAATTAGGGACTGAGGTATTAAAAAATAGATTGAAAAACAAATTCAAAAATCGAAAAATCCAAGACATTAAAAATTCGCTAGAAAAAATGTTATGACCAAAACCTTGTTATAAGTCACATCAATCGATTGCTATTGACCAGTTCTATACATGTATATAGACGATGCTGTGGTTATCAAAAGAAAATTTGTCCAATCACATTTAAACAAATCGTATTCCTCCCTGTGGCTAAATTTCCAGGTGGACGGTCTGCCCCCTGGCGTTGGTGATGGGCCCAATAGGTGCGAAAATAGGCCAACGTTAAAAATTCCTAAACAAACAAACAAACAAACATTTAAACAAATAAGTATCGATTTCAAAACCAAACATGATACAGTATATTCGAACGTACATGTACATGCTTCAAATTATTATAATTCCTTAGCATTATTGACATTGTCTTGACCTTAGCTTCCACTCTAATACATTATTCAATACTGTATAGGGAAAAAATTATTTGAAGATAGTCTTTTGTCAAATCTAAATAACCCGTTATTGGAAAATTTTACTATTCGAACGTGCTTTCTTTACATTAGATGTTTTACTGTTTTAAGTTTAGTTTCAACTCTAATATACTTGTTATTGATGTTTTGAAATAACAATTGAACAATTGTTTTACTATCAGTTTACGCTCTAATAAATTATTAAATACTCTCTGTGTAAAATAATTTTTAAAGATAGCTTTTTGTCAAAGTTAAACTGTCATTGTAAAATTTGGCCATTGCAGGTATTGACTTCAAAATTCTCGTGCATATTGACGATCCTGAGGTCATCAATCACCTTGTCCAGTTCAGATTTTCAAATAAATTTAGGCTACGATTTGAAACTCAAATATGACAGCTTTTATCGTAGCCTATATTCTTCACATTAGATTTTCAGTTGTCTTAATATCCGTTTCCACTCTGATAATTATGCAGCATTTCTTAGGGCAAATGATAATTTGAATATATACCGTGTAGTCTTTTGTCACAACCAAACTGCGTTTGCAAGTATTAGCTTCAAGATCGTCTTAACAGTATTGGAAATTACATTTGAAATTCATTCAACTATGTTTTTAAGAAAGCGAGAAGGAAATCCCAATTTCAATGCAATAACATTGAACCAAGTTCATCCTTTACAGCAAATGTTTCGCATGGTGTTTATTCACTCGTACTTAATTTAGCCTTTGTATGTTTATTCCATAACTGTGTTCTCATCCGTTTTTTTTTTTTAAAGACCCCCAAACGTCCCATAAGTGGCTTAAAAGCAGATTAGTTGCTTTCATACCGGTGTTGTCAACCTCTGATTCATTATATCCTCGTACATTTGCATTCCTGGTTGGGTCGTTATCGTGGCTAAATCGTCCTATAAATATCTGGGGGTGGGCGTGATATTAATAAAAATCAAAATGGCGGCCATTAAACCCGGGGTGACGAGCTCCAGCTGACAACCATCAGGAACACTCGTCCCTCGAATTTGCATAACATCGGGTCTGTGTGAACGACTTATTACGGCTAATTCGAAATGAGATTACGTGCCAAGTACAAGTTGCAAAATGATTTATGCCGGTGGATGTTCAATTTCAAAATATTGCAAAAAACGACCTCATTCTATGGTGCCATTCATAAAGGACGTCCTGGAATTTTCATGGATTTTGACTCCGCCCTTTTCCGGTTTTTCATACCCCACATTTCCTGTCCGATTTGTTATAACATTTTCACATTGAACAAAATACATAAAAAGTGTATTCATTTTATTTTATTTACAGTAGGGTAACTGTTTGTATCTTCACTTAAATTTCACCGACTTTACCAGGTTTTCCAGACATTTTTTAGAAAATTTTCAAGAAAAAAATTTGTACGGATTTGACATATTGTTACTTCAGGAAGCATCGAGTCGTGTTTAGCCAACCTTGTTTTGAAACTTGGGCATCATCAATTCGTTTGTACGCTGTATTGATGTTCTTTTCAAAATGTTATTATATTGAAGCTATTTAAGTAGTAAAAGCTGGCAAGAGCAGGCAAACGACACAGATCATTTTTAATTTAAGATATTATAAGAAGAACATTTTAGAAAGTTCAAATCACAAAATGGTGGATATTAGCCAACAATCTTGTCCAATCCGGACGTCCACTTTACTTCAATCCCTCCCCCCCCCCCATCCTATATGGATGGCCCTATGGGCTTTGTGTAGTTCACGATAGATTTTTGGTAACTAAAATTCTCATTTATCTCCAAATTTATGTGTCCCGAAAGTGACTACAGGAGTTTCTGGTGTGTTTTCAAACTAACACTTGGAATAAGTTAGCGATGGAGGGACTTATAAATAGTTATTGATCATGTGTTTCTAAATTCGAATCATGCTGATCTATTCGCTTTTACAATTTAGTTCCAGTCGCCTAATGGTACGTTACGCTCCACGTAATTGCCTTTCATAATTACTTAATGCCCACGTAGACGATCGCTTTCCGCCATTGCTAATTCCTAACTCGACTTTTTGAACTGGTAAATAATTTATCGAATTAATGGGAAACTCCTTCCTGTCCCGCTGCAGCGTAAAATAACAAGAAGCGGCACAAGTGCACCCTAATGAAAGACTAAATGACATGGAATTGAAATTGGTTTTCAAAATTGTCAAAGTTTTCAAAGTTTACACCTAATTATAACGTGATCTGTGAGTTGTAGGAATGAAAGCACCTCCTTCCAAACGGTGTAACCTCTGTTTGAATAACATTTAGGCAATTCTTCCAGCACTACATCTTAGACCCTGCTCCGGTATAGACACTAAGCAGAGGTGGGCAGCTCATAAAGGCTCGTAGACTGGCAGTGATTGCCTGGCGGTTAGGGGCGACTAAATCATAAGTTAATGTACATTTTTAGGTTAGTTTGCCTTAAATGCAAA
The DNA here is from genome assembly GCA_034687865.1 of Kryphioiulus occultus. Classification (NCBI taxonomy): domain Eukaryota; kingdom Metazoa; phylum Arthropoda; class Diplopoda; order Julida; family Julidae; genus Kryphioiulus; species Kryphioiulus occultus. Next base: position 5,563 of record JAQGAF010004491.1, read on the forward strand.
CGCAACAAGCATAAAATAGATAAATTTCGAAATAACTTGTTTTGAAATTTTGAAGTTATAATATGTCAGGCCAGGTATGGTTAAGTAAAAAAAACACAAAAACATGAACTCAACAAAAACCAAAATAAAACATAAAATGGATAAATTGCGACAACATGGCAGGTGTAATTATTGTGTACTAGACAAGTCGGGTTGAAATATAAATGTTGTTGTGCACATTTGGAGCAGGGTCTAACCCGTAGTATATCCAAAAAAAATTGTTGCATGCTTATAGTTGTTTATTTGTGATTTCCCTGATTTACAGGTCATACTACCTTACATTTAAGTTGAGTTGAATTACATTGAATTTTATTGAATTTCCCTGCTGTTTTGATATTGATGAACGCATCTACTATAAAGATCCAATTGACCTTACATAGTCTATAAGGATAATTTAAGCTTAACGATAATTATCATTAAATGTATACATGTACATTAAGTCAGTGATTTTTCTGTTACATTTTGTTTTGAAATTTCTTCCTTTTCCAATTCTTGCTAAAATAATCTTTGAATTCACATATTTCTTGATTCGTCTTCTTTTTATCCATTTTCCCTACTTAGAAATAAAAATTCCAGCCATTTTCTCATTAAACATTTCTTTATTTTCCATGAAAACCATTTTTTAAATTTCAAGTTCCCCTGATTTGCAATTTCCATTTTTCTCTTTAATTTTTCCCCCTAGATCTTAATTCCCTGACATTTCCGAGATACCCCATTATTCCAGAAGTGTGGTCACCCTGTACTACTCATGCGTACATAAAATCAGCTTCAGGATTAGTATGAAATTTATGATATTGACACACTTTTTAAATGCCATTTTTATTTGGAACAATTATTATACTAATTGTTTACCTATACTTAAAATTCAGATTTGCTCGTTCATACCACTCTTACAATCTTCATGATGTACATTTCTCATTAAAAAAATTAGTTTTTCATTCTGTAATTATGCGTTTTAATTAAGTGGGGCTGCAGTTTCCCTTTCGGATATCGATCAACAAATTTGCGCTCATAAATGGTGCTTGACACTGTCCATTTAATGCAAGTAGAATGGTCCATAAACCTGATATCACATTATGTTTATGATAGCAGTAGTGTGTGGTAGCAAATGCAGCTATTGTGTTAGCTAGACAGTTTAATTTGAATGGTGTGATATCGACTTCCGAATTCATTAAATCACGCTGTTTCAAAGTCGGATGTTCCTGTATTGTGTAACCTCTCTATGTGGGACATCTATGATGCATTCTGAAAGTGACCCAGTTAGTTTACCAAATTTTTGACAAATGTGAGATCGAACAGTATAAAATACATATCATCAATTTTAATTTGTCTGAACACAGAATTTTCTATGACTTTGAGTGTACAGTATATTCCTGTCACATAAGTTGCTTCCTGAAAGCAATGTTTGTTTTTCGATTTATTAAATGTAAATTTGAGATATTTCTTCGTCGTCTTCAGTTCCAAGCCAGTCTGGGACAAAGGCAATTTAGCATAACTAAGCCATATTTTTGTTCTTGAAATAGGTTATGCATGCTGATATATTTTTGTTGTCTTTGCATGGATGATGGGCAAAAATCAATAAACGAGGAGGATGTTGATTGCGTGCAAAGTGCATCAATCAAATAGGAAAAGGGTGGGGGTGGATTTGTCCTATCCTGGCGGTGTTGGGGGTGGGGCTTCCGGTCCCCCCTAATCAACTTAGGGCTCGATGATTGAACTTTTCGTGGCTTTTTAGCAATTCGAGATTTCATCACATGCAAGGATAAAAGCGCGAGGGGATTACGTGGAAGCGAAAAGACAAGACGTGTCAGTATTATTTTTTCTTATTAAATATGGCTTAAACCAAATCCAATAGAGGAAGGAGGCGAGGCAATACCATGGGCACACAAGCCTTTCTGGAAATTGAGATTAGGATTTAGCACACGCTGTTTGAGCATTTGTCGAGTGTTCCTGCTTGATAGTTCCGTTCGATCGTGATGAAATTATGCCAGGGAATCGCATCATCGACGTTTATTTATTTATTTAAATCTGGGAGCTATATCGAACAATAATGGCGTATTTGACGTGTGTCCTGATTTTTTAAATAATTGAATTTGCCGCTCAAATGCACGTGTGAGCGTTGATTGGTTGAACGGAGTCACGTGCCGGATGCGCGTGGAGGCGGTGCACGTGGCAACCATGGCAACCGTGGAAAGTGAGATTTCAAATTGACAGACGTTCTATTTTTCGAAGAAAGAACTCAATTTCTTTTTTTTTTTCAAAATGAGGTAACATGCCGGCTAAACAGTTGTATCGCAGGTAAAGAAACCATCATTAGTACGTAATTACTATATCCGTAGTTCAAAAAAAACCCGAGGAGTTTAAATTCTATTTTCGCAAAAATGTGTATTTTGATGCTTTTCAAGTAGAAGTTAGCGATGCCCAGTTAGATGGGGATGAGGGCTAGTAATTGATTAACTAAAGGGAGGTTTCAGATGTTTAATCAGTAAATTTAGGCGACATTTTAATGACGATTTGCGATGAATTAGTATGAAAAGCTAATTTTTTCGCCGCTGAGTGTTGGCCCCTGAAGGTAGGCAATCACCGAAAGCACCGAAGCTGCATTATCACAATCAGCGACTGCGGGTCATATTCAAATTTTTCCTGATTACAAAAATATATTTAAGTAATTAAACGTGTGCCAGAGTTCTATTGAAACATTTGTTTGACTTCATGATTGCATTGTATTACCACACGTTTTATTTACGAGCATCACTTCTAAGACACCCCGAATACAACCATACCACTTCATAGTGACTACCAACCTGTAAAACCTCGGGGAATTTTATTTTCGAACTGGAAAACTCAGGGAATTTTGAATTGAAACCTGGAATTTTCGAGTATCAAAGTTTAATTTTGTATTTATCCGTTGTAATTCTGAGAAGTCAGCACAAAAATGATTGGCCTGATAATCAGTTCTTCCATTCCGCTAAAATTTAGCAATCATGATTGTTTTTTCCAAAACTTTGGCCTGCTGCGCTCATTCATCAATCTTACTTTGTATTGATGGTGATTAAGTTTAAAAAAATTACCGTCAGTGTTGCTTTTGTTATTTATATTTCTGAAATGTTCAAAACGGTTTAGAACTTCACTATTGTTGATCTAGTTTTTATAAAAAAACGCATCACTTTCTTTAATCATTATCATTGTTATTTATAATATTATTATTATTACAGTATTTCCAAAAAAAAATTTTTCGATGAAAATATACCTAAAATCCATTATTTCTGGTAGTTTTTCAAAGTAATGTTCGTAAAAGCCATCCCTGGAACATGTTTGTTCCATGTTGGCCATGATTCTATCCACGGTTGTTTTATGTTGACTAAACTTAAACCATTTGAGATCTAGTTTTTCAAGCAATTTCGCCTACGACGGCAATTCCTTATCGTTCTTACCAGGTATTATTCTCAATTAAACTGTGGCACTTCATGGTTAATCATTAAAATACATTTTTTGAACTTGGCAAAATTTGAATATGACTCTGGAAAACATAGACAACGGGAATTTCGTAGTCACCATGACCGTCCCTCGACTGTCGCCACAAGGTCTCTAGAAGGGTTCATACCGTCAGGGAAAGTCAGGGAAATGAAATGTGGTGAAGGGAAAGTCATGGAAATGTGGACGTTTTGCCCAAAAAAATCAGGGAAAGTCAGGTGTGAGCCAGGAAGAACTTTAAACAATTTTGAATTTCAATTTTTTGACTGGAAATTTTAATTTCCAATTCATTTGTGAAAACACCCTATTAAATGTTAATTTGCAGGCATTCCTCTTATGTTAATATTAAAACCCGTATAATTTTGTTTAGATATTTTTGTGTGTGGTCTAGTTTTTGTAAAAATGTTGCGTACTGCGTTCTTAATTCTAAAATATATGCGGGGTCGCGGTGAAATATTAGATGAAAATTGCGAAACGAATCAGATATATGCATGGGAAAAAAAATTTAAAAATATTAGATACATGTACTCGGATAGACAAAGTGTGGAAAATAAAGTTAAATTTACTTCCACGTGATATTTGTTATTTGATAAGTCAGGGTAATTGATGAGATTTGGTCAGGGAAAGTCAGGGAAATTGAGTTGCAAATGTTGGTATGAACCCTGTCTAGACAGTCCCGGCACATTTGTCGCTTGACTTTGTGCCCAGTTCGTGCAAGTACGAGGCTCGATTCGGACCAATTTATTGGTCATTTTTTTGCGGTTGGAATGCAGTTGGAAAAGATTCCTAATGACGGAACTGAATTACAGTGAATTGAAATTGCTTATTACTAATCATGACTTTATTTGTTTTCGCAGGAGCCCTGAGGTCGGATTTTGCCACCATAAATTTTTTCCCAGTTTCACCTGTTTCCTGTGCCTCGACGTGAATTCATTCTGCTGCCATTCCGTGCCTTCCGTCCTTGATATATTCTGGCTCGTCCAAATAAATCTTAAATCCTCCGCTTCTCCTCCAGGGATAAAAATACGCCAGCAAGGGGAAAAAGAATTAGGCGCCCAGAAAAGTAGTCCCTCCGAAAACATGTCACCCCATCGCCGCTGGGACCCTCGACAGTTCCGAAAATAAGCCCAGAAGACGTCATCTGAATTCCTGAGCACTCGCTCACCCCCAAAGCGTAATTCGGCGATGATAAGCAGCGGCTCGTCCCGTATCACTCCGCCATAATTGATGCCCATCGGAAATCAATAAGAAAACTGGAGGTTTTTTTCCAACGTGGCTGTTCAGGGAGAGGCTGAGAAAAGTGCGACGAAAGAGTAGTGACGTACGAGGGTGATAGTGGTGAAAGTGGTGAAAGTGGTGAGAGGGGTAGGGGTGAGACGGCCATGGGGTGTACTTTCGCCAAAAACAACGGGGCCGGTGCGGACGGCAACGCCACGGACAAGGGCCGCACCAAGAGCAACAAGGGCGGGGGAGGAAAAGGCAAGAACGTGGAGCTTGGGGGGATCCCCGATATCCCCGCGCCCGCACCCCTCGACCCAAGGCTGCCCCTGACCGCCAGGCAGCGCTTTAGCATCGGAAAGTCATGGAAGGGCATCGCCAGGGCCATGGAACCCACTGGAGTGCACATGTTCATTACGTAAGTCGTGTCATGATTTAAACCCTCTTTCTCACTTAAAATCTTGTATTGGGACCTTTTGACTGACTGTCTGATTGACTGTCAAGAAAACACCTTGCAAAGGGCAGAATTTTACAGTTCAAACTGGTGTAAGGTCAGGACTTTTGCGTCTTGACTGGTGGTGCACCCTGTACTAACCACTTGAAAAGTCTAGATTGCGCCTCGACTGGTGGTGCACACTGTACTAACCACTTGAATACTCAAAATGGTGTCTCCAAAACCGTAAGACTGAATTTGTGGGAAAGACTTTATGGTCACCCTTTTTACAAATCTGATACTAATCACTTGAATATCAAAGTTTTGCTTCTCCAAAATCATGAAATTGAATATTTGAGATACTTTATGGCCACCCTGTACAACACCGGTACTAATCACTTGAATATGATTCTGACTTGAACTGACTACATGAATGTCTGTCAAGAAGACCCTTTGTAAAGGGCAGGATTTGACAGCTCAAACTGGTGTTAGGCCACGACTTTTGAGTCTTGATTGGTAGTGCACCATGTACTAACTCTTTGAAACTCCTTGAATACAGATTTCGTCTCCGAAATCGGGAGCTTGAATTTGTTGTTAAGACTTCATGGTCACCCTATACAAATCTGGTACTAATTACTTGAATATCAAAATTTGTTCCTCCAAAATCATGAATTCATTGTAATAATAGTGATAATAATAATGAATGTAATTTATTCCTCAAAAATGGGAAAAATGATACGTGCGGGATGTACACAAATAACACCAATTCCTATCCTGAGTCAATACGTCTTAAAATAGTCAATTAATCAGCAGAAAAAATAACCAGTAAAAATTAACTGGAAAATACATGTATACTGAAGAAAATGAGGTGATGATTTTGATCATCCTGTACAACGCTGTTGGCAACGTTGTACACCTTGATCGTGATTCTCCAAAATCTAAAATTAATTTGTAGTGATGGATAGACTTTATTGTCATCCTTGTACTATGCTGGTAATCGACGTTGTACAGGGTGATCATGGAGGCCAGCCACTTAGTGAAGTTTCCATTTTGAATGATACTTAACTCTTTCAATACTGGCGGCACGTTTGAGTACCAGCTTATTGCAAAGGCTATTAAGCTATAGTGGTAATGAAAGGGTTATGCTTACTTATGACGATGGGTGATATGGCACTGGCTGTGATTATATATCGAATATAAAACTCTGATCTATTATTTTTGGTTCACTAGCTGAATTATCACATTTGTGACAAATGATTTTTTCCCGTTCAGAAAATTGATATTTCTTAGTGGCAGACAAAGAATGGAGTTTTTTTTAGTAGTTTCTGAGATCCTCCATACTTCATTTTTTTGTTTCGCAGATGTTATTGTGCTCAATAAGACGAGTCTATTGACAGATAACTTCTCCAGGCTTTAATATCGCTATCGATTGGCCCACGCATTTATAGTTGCCATAATTACTGAATAGGCCTAATCAATGTTCGACGTCATCGGATTCCACTGTCTCGTTTATTGAGCTTATTATTTGAGTCAGACGAGGTGAGGACCCAATGGAAATTCAATAATATATTTTTTTTATTAAAGTTAGGACACCAATCAAGCCCATGGTTTATGCGGGTGAGAGTTATTGAACTGACCACAGGTGGTGCGTGCGATCTAATGACAGGTCCATTGTGATTCGAAAGGGGAGGGGTCAACCGAAATGTTCGTGGTTTTATTGAATTTTTGCTTCCGTAACGTCCACCTGATTGAGTTTATGCTTCGCAGGTTTGAGCCGTTACCATGGCGTTTTCCGCTCTCCTGAATTCTCTTGTTGTTTTTTTTGTTCTTTTACTATTTCGAAACAATAATAGATTCTTTTCTCAGATGCAGTAAAATATGAAATTGTTGCTTTTTTTTCTTCTCTCCCCTTCGCCTTTTTCAAAACAACGCAATAGATTTGCAAAAATAACCATTTGGACCATTTGGATTGTAATCAGAGTATGGGGCCTCCGCTGTTGGGCACCCCTGTATTTGGGCACTTTGATTAGGACAGGATGTAACTCTCGTAAAATTACCTTCACTCGTAGTACTTCTGGTGCTTTTGAGCGGTCAGTGTCCGGTTGCTAAGTTGTGTGGTTCAATCGTTAGTTCACTGCCAAGTTGTGTGGTTCAATCGTTAGTTCACTGCCAAGTTGTGCGGTTCAATGGTTAGTTCCATGATAAATTGTGCGGTTCAATGGTTAGTTCAATGCTAAATTGTGTGGTTCAATGGTTAGTTCATTGAGCTAAAGTTAAATACGTTAAATGCAAGTTCTATGTTAAGTTGTGTGGTTCAATGGTTAGTTCATTGAGCTAAAGTTAAATACGTTAAATGCAATTTCTATGTTAAGTTGTGTGGTTCAATGGTTAGTTCATTGAGCCTAAGTTAAATAAGTTAAATGCACGTTTTATATGTTAAGTTGTGTGATTCAGTGGTTAATTCTGAAACGCATGCTTTGTTAAAAAAGGTCGCACGTTTTAAATAATTTTCGGTTGTTTAGTTTAGATCCTAGCTGATCATTGGTTTGAAATTTTTTTTATATTTGTACCGTTTATAATTTCTGATGAAATTCGTATTTTACAATTTTTTGGACTAGTAAGTTTATTTTACATAATGTAAATTGTAATAACTGCATATGATGATGCTTTACAATACATGTACAATCGGCTCAAATTCAGTAGTGACGAGCAGCTGAGCAGTGAGTCATAGTACTAAATTCTCAAATTAAGATTGTTATAATGTTGTGGAACCCCTGAAAACGTTCCAATGAACCCAGTTTGAACATAACTGATTTATTGTTGACTAATAAGGGTTGTCACCTGAAAATCCATGTCATGTTGCAATCACATTTTTCTTCGTGTTTTACAACGTGCCCAGTAAACAGAGGTTTCCAGTTGTCTGATGATTTTTTCTTCTTTTCAAAAATCGTAAATTACATACCGAACTGATCTTGGGTTTCTGGCAAGTATTAAATTATTATGGCAACCAGAATGGATGGCTGCAACGTGAGCTCGTACTGACATTTTTTCACCTCATCGACTTTCTTTACTCTTCAAATGTAATAAATTTATAATTTTATTGCGTGCATTCGGTGTTTGTATGGGGGGGAAAAACGAAACGTATTCATTTATCATTTTTTGTTGCGCGTCTTAATGCATAAAATTTAATGTCAATACAGGCCTGGAAGAAAACGAGCTTTTACGAGACGTTGGAAAAATACTCGATAAATTCAGGGCGATCAAAAATTTATTGGCTTTGCTGTCTAAAACAAATCCGATAAGGTTTTTACCCGAATTAATCTTTTGAATTTGCCGACGCTCGCTTCAGTCCCCCGATTATCGAAATTTGCATAGATCCTAATCATTTATGCGAGGCATTATTTATTAAATACATAAATTCATGATTAGCTTATTGAAATCTTGAGTCCCTGGCCACACGGAGGCAGTAAACTGCTTACTGCAGAAAAAAACTATGAACACGCACTTAATCCCAAACATCCGTGAGT
>JAQGAF010004492.1:0-14253 GCA_034687865.1 Kryphioiulus occultus
TTAAAATTACTTACCCCCGTCCTAGCGTGCTGAAACTTGGTACACATGTTACTTTTGCGGCGAAATTTCCTGGGTTAAAAGATTATTGATGGATGTCGTTCCTTTCACGTGTTTATCGGCAATCATAAGCGTGCAAAAAATACATTCGATACCACGGGGTGGTTCGATTTCAACATTTGCAGCTGCAAAACATGCATTAGCTAGCCCAGTGTGCCCCGATTTCGAAACTTATGCGTGTTAAGTTTAATTTGGGCCTGCGCCGCCAATCTTTGTGCTGGAGCGCTTTTATATCAACAACTTATGGAGGCCCATAGGGACAGTTTCTGACAGATTGGATTTTCCCTCTGCTTAATGCATGAAAGGTTGTTCCCGGAAAAACATGGTTTTTTGTGACGCCATATTCCTAGTTCCTTCTTTATTTCATTCTTTCCTTTTCCCATTCCTTTATTATCCAAGTTTTTTTATTATTTCTCCCATTCCTCTTTTCTCAAAGTTTCTTCATATTTCCCCCCTCATATCTCCCTTTTATGATGCGTCTTTCTCTTCCTTTTTCTGAAGTCCCCTCTCGACTCTTTTCTCCCATTCTTTTTACCATTCATTCTTCGTCCAGTGCCATTAACAATCTGAAGTCTGACCCCACAAAAAACTAAACCATTTCGCCTAACCTGCCTGTGAGATACATTTTTTCAAAACATTTAATTATAAACTGCTCAGTACCATTTAGTCAAAATTTCAGGTTTTCATCATTTTAAATTGCGACGCAGCACATCTTCATTCGAGTCATGAATTGAGATGTTATGATGTTTTTCTGGGCAAATGCATCAACTTTTCAATAGGGGGTCTATGCTGTTTAGGTGTAATAACCCTTGACCTCTGCTCCGCTGTCCCATATCTGCGTGGGCGTTTGATTTACTGGTCGTGCTCTTGTGAATTGCACGCTAGTTTAAAGAAAAAGCCGCTCGACCTTCCCGTAGCAATCTAAAACACCTGGGGGCAAAGGTCAACCCCAAAATGGGTGCAAACGTTTCGTGCCCAAAATACGGAACCCAGAGTGTGATGAATGAACCCTCGTACCTGCACTTGATTTTGCGTGGGAAGTTGGGAACCTGAAGATGTTTTTTTTTTCAAAGGACTTCTCAAAATTCTCCCTAAGATGCTGCTCACAATTTTCTTCAGAATCTTCATAAACGTATAATGAAATTGTATTGTCGGGTCAATTATCTTAAAATGAACACACAAGGTAATAGTGGAGAGTTTCTGATGAAATTAGGATTGGAAGGTCATTAAAATGTTTGAGCACTTGTAAAGTCATGGATTTAACACTGCCAAATCCTGCTGCACAACCTGTTTTTTAAGGGCAAGCACTTTTTGAAATAATATTTGCATCTTTAACAGTCTTCAGACATATTGTCTTCACTTATACGGGAAATATATGGGTATTAACTTATCCAAGTTCATGGCTATGCTTAAATTTGACTTAATTTGTTGTTGAACCTGTATTTAAGGCGTGTTTTCGCTCATGTTTAATTCAATGACCAACTTGATTGAGCTTGGATGCTAACGCCATCTAGTTGTCAGTAGTGCAAAACTGTTACCAAATATTATACTGATGACCCAGAATTTCGGGAATTGAACTTCTATGCCGTTCACCTTATAATATAAGGTTGATATTAAAAGATGAATCAATATGAGATTTGAAAAAGAGTTTTAAGCGTGATGATGGTGATGAGATATGCTACAACAAAATGGCGTCTTGAGATATTCTTGATATTAAAATCGAATCAATATGAGAAGATGTTTTAAAAATTATGATAGCGATGAGGTATGCTACAACAAAATGGCGCCTTGACATATGCTTGATATTAAAGGTAAATCAATATGAGATTAAACATGAATTTTATTAATGTTGATGGTGATGTGATATGCTACAACAAAATGACTCCTTTAGATATTCTTGATATTAAAGGCGAATCAATATGAGAAGATGTTTTAAAAATTATGATAGCGATGAGGTATGCTACAACAAAATGGCGCTTTGACATATGCTTGATATTAAAAGGTAAATCAATATGAGATTAAACATGAATTTTATTAATGTTGATGGTGATGTGATATGCTACAACAAAATGGCTCCTTGAGATATTCTTGATATTAAAAGGCGAATCAATGTGAGATTGAAGATGAACTTTAAGAATGATGATGATGATGTGCTATGCCTCAACAAAATGACGCCTTGAGATATTCTTGATGTTAAAAGGTGAAGCAATCTGAGATTGAAGATGAATTTTAAGAATGATGATGGTGAACAGATATGCTACAACAAATAAAATGGCGCCTAGGGACATGCTTTTGCAAGAAACCCACCCAATTTTGTTATTATTTTATTCTCATAAAACTTAACAATAACTTACCACACCATAACAACCTGTTTTCGATAAAATCGATTTTCTCTGGTGGTACTCGTCTTAAGGACGCCATCTTGAGTTTCCTCACACATTCAAATTTTTCTTTTATGTTTTCGAATAATGTTTTTATTTCTTTTGTGTTTCTTAGTCGGCTGGTTTTACACCTGTTAGGAAGTAATAGGCGCGCCATTTCGTTCAGGAAAAACAAATAACACCTTTGTATAACACGAGACAGGAATGAATGACCTGAAAAAAAAATTTCGTGAAGGCCAAGATGGCGACCCGAAGGCAATGACTCCTCACTCCTCAGACTACTTCAATGACCGCCAGGTGGCGCTACGACACTAGGGTCACGGGTTTACTGACTTTTGGCACCATTGGGCCCAGAGGCGCCATCTGGCAACTGATTCTTGAGTCAGTCCTGGTTATTTAGGTCGATTTTCAGCCATTTGTTGGTCAATTGTAAATTTTTTTGAACTGCTTGAAGTCATTTCTAGTGATTTTTAGTGATTATTTTGAATAAAGTTACCCATAATTGATGACCTTTATTGATGAGTTAAGAAGCGCATTATTAATAAGTGACCATTAATTGACTTCATTTGAGCTGTGTTTAAGTACATTAATTTATTTCACTTATTGACTTTTTTTAAAATGACAAATGCTCTTTATTGATGACTTAAAAAGTGCGTAATTGACGATTTTTAGTGATTATATCTTTATAAAAAGGGTCTACTAATTGACTTCATTTGAGGTGCTTTTACGTAAAATAATTGATTTACCTTATTGACGATTTTTTTTAAAAAAAAATTACGACTATCCTTTGTTGATGACTTAAATGGTGCATAATTAATGATTTTTGTGATTATATCTTTATAAAAAGTGACCACTAATTGACTTTATTTGAGCTGTTTTTAAGTAAAATAGTTGATTTCACTTATTGACGATTTTTTAAAAAAAAATGACGACTGTCTTTATTGATAACTTAAATGGTGCGTAATTAATCATTTTTAGTGACTTATATTTTTATAAAAAGTGACCACTAATAGATTTCATTTGAGCTGTTTTTCAGTAAAATAATTGATTTCACTTATTGACGATTTTTAAAAAAAAATAACGACTGTCCTTTATTGATGACTTAAATGGTGCATAATTATTGATTTTTAGCGATTATATCTTTGTAAAAATTGACCACTGATTGACTCCATTTGAGGTGCCTTTAAGTACAATAATTGATTTAACGATTTATAGTGACCACTAATTGACTTTATTTGAGCTGTTTTTAAGTACAACAATTGACGTTTTTTTTAAAAATGACAAATGTCCTTTATTTATGACATAAAAAGTGCATAATTAACGATTATTAGTGATTTTTCACTTCATAAAATGCAACCTCTAATTGACTTCATTTGAGCTTTTTAGTACAACAATTGATTTCAATTAACAATAATTGAGTTCAATTATTGACGATTTTCTTTTTAAAAAATGACAAATAAATAAAAGGTGAAAAAGTATCCAATAAATGACTTGTTTTGTGACGATTTTTTTTAAACTGACTAATGGGGAAATTACTTTTATGGTGATTTTTAACAGACGTGATCAATAACTGATATCCTTTTCTCATTGACTATTATAACATTGTATGATCATTTATGACTTTTAGCAATTATTTTTTTTTAAAAACTGATAAGTAAGCGACAATTTTTGTAACACAGTATACGTGACAAATAAGTGACTTTTTGTGTGACCATTTTTAAATATGCGTCCAATAATTGACGTTTAATTGTAAGGGTTTTTCAAAAATGACCACTAATTAACGTTCTTTTGTGTGGGTATCTTAAACAAGTCACCAATAATTGACATCATTTTGATCATCATTAATCATCATTAGACATCATTAATGATTTTTTTTAAAGTAACCAAGACGTCCTTTGTGGCTGTTTCAATTAAAGTGACCACAATTAATGTTCTTAACTGATAACTGATTTTTAAAAAAAATCACCAATAATTGATTTCACCCATTGACGGTTTAAAAACGTGACAAGTGAATTCCTTTAGTGTTTACTTTTACAAAAAAATGACCTATAATTGATATCCTTTTGTGTGGAATTTTTTAAAAAAAATTAAAAAGTTACCAGTAATTGACGTTCTTTATTGATTTAAAAAAAATAAAATATTTTGAGTGATATACAGGGTGTCCTTAACATATTCACCCCATTTCAGCCTCATTTTCAGGCTCGCAATGGGGGTGACTAATTTATGACCGAAAATCCACGCTCAGTGATCAAAGCGGGGCAAATTGAATATAGACGATTTTTTAAAAAAGTATGATTGACGACCACCAGGGTGGCGGCGATCCTTTTTGATAACCGAAACGAAAATATGCGATTGTTAGAAAACGAGTTATTTACGAGTGAAAATCTGCAGCCTCCATCAAAACTACCCGACATTTAGTTCAATTCAGTTCAATTCAACACATTGATTAACATTGCGCAAATGTACCCACATTGAAAAGACATTGGAAAATACATTTTAAAATGTCTGTAGATTGAGACAAATTTAGTGTCAAACTGTATTGACAAATATATTTGAAAATGCATTTCCGAATGCATTTTAAAATGTGTTTTTAAGCAGTTTGTAATGCATTATGAAATGCGTATTGCAATGTATTATGTGTGTTGGAGAATATATTGTGTAATGTGCACTGTAATGTAAGCTTAGTTCGTGTGCATTTAAGAATATGTTGTGAAAGGCATAGTGAAATGTATTCTGTTTGCATTGTAGAATGCATTTTACAGTTTATATTCCTTGCATTGTAAAATTTCAACAGCCTCGTTATATTTCATAACTTCAAGGAATACAAAAATCCCAACTCTGAATTTAAAAAAAAATCATCTAAAATATTCAATAAATAAATTAGAACTGGCAATGAAATAAAGTATAAAATTGGAAACTACATCAATTTTATTTAATTCAATGCAGCACACATAACGTTTTTAAGTATAAAATTCAAAACTACATCAATTTCATTCAATTCAATGCAGCCCACATAACGTTTTTAAGTATAAAATTCAAAACTACATCAATTTTATTCAATTCAATGCAGCACACATAACGTTTGTAAATATAAAATTCAAAACTACATCAATTTTATTCAATTCAATGCAGCCCACATAACGTTTGTAAGTATAAAATTCAAAACTACATCAATTGCATTAAATTCAATACAGCACATACAACTTTTATAGGTTTGTAGTTTCGAATACATCTTGAAATACACCAGTCAGTTTATTTTATAATGCATCGTTTTGGTTTACATTACTAAATGTATTTCGTGTTATGATAAAAACGACCAATGCATTTGCAATATACACGTATCTTTGAAAATTTGACATTCCCTCCATCAATTTAAAGCACGTGATAGCGTCACCTTGTGGCCAAAATCCGAACTAACTGATTTGAAGAAAGCACTATGAAATGCAGTGACGCTTCAGTCTTCGTCCTTCTTTGTTGTTTGAAAGTTTTGGTCATGACCCATTTTTTTCGACATGATTTTAGGCGATTGTTATGACCCAGAAATCCGTTGACTTCCACGATTGCAGGTCGTAGGGTTCAACAGACATGTTATAGTCCGAAAACCAACCCATGAACATGAGCGATTGCACTTTCAGTGTCTCAAAAGTTTTCGTTGGCTAATCCGCCCAGAGATGGCGTTGCTGGCGAGGGGGTGCAGCGCCATCTAAGGGCGAAAATATTCAACTCTTGTACTGAAATTTTATTCCTATTTCAGATATTTCAAGCCGGGTTCCCCCAAATCTGGAAAACATATAAAGATCTGGACAATTAGTCAGAGAAAATTGATTTAGTTTGAAAAATTCAGGGAAATACAACAAATCAGTACTTTACATAGTTTACAATTTTACATAGTTGTTGGTTAACATACAAATCAAGAGATGACGAACAATTCTGTGCAAAAAATTAACTATAAAATTGTCAATTTTTAATACAACTGATCTGAGTTTGCTGCTCAATTTTGAAAAATTATTCCATCTCCTGTTTACGTACGAGGTACATTCGTTGCATTCACGTGTCATTGTTTTGCATTGTCGGTGGTCAGGAAAATTTGTTTTTTGAAATTTGGGAAAGTCTGGTTAATGTCAGGTAAGTTTAAAATTTCATCATATCTGGCTTTTAAGCAATTAAAATAAATATATTTGTCTTTCAAATAATTAAAACAAATTGGCGTGTCTGGCAATTTTTTGTCAAATGTCATATTTTTCTCAACATGGTGATATTTTAGATTATCACCCTTAAGGTCTGTAAAACATGTATATTGGGATTCAACATGTGATGTTAAATTTATATAAACTGCTCAATATCTATGGGATATTATTATAAGAAATAAAAGTTTTAAGATGATTCGATTTGAGTTTTATCTGAAGCTAAAGCCATGGTCTGCTCAAATGGAAATGTTTAAAAATTACCTATTTTACCTAATATGCTGTACTTAAAAGTAAGATTATTTTCTTTCTATCATTAATGGTATTGAAGATCTTGGGTTGAAAGGCTCCATTACACAACTCCACTTTCAAGCATCATACAAAAATATTTCAGAAAAATACTTCATTCTATACACAATTTATATTTATATGTATAACATGAGGTATTTTCGTGAGCTGTGTGTTTACATGCATGAATTTAAGTAGTGTTCCAAGCAACACACAAACATTTCACATGTAATGGTAATGCATTTAGAAATGCATTTATAAGGCATGCATTGGAAAATACATTTGAAAACGTCTGTAGATTGAGACATATTGAGTTTCAAATTGCATTGACAAATAAGCTTATATTTTAAAATATATTTTTAAGAAGTTTTTAATGCATAATGTAATTCATATTGCAATGTTGTATGTGTGTAGGAGAATGTATTGTGTAATGCAAACTAATGTAAGCTTAGTGTTTGTGTGCACAGAAAGCATAGTGTAAAGTAGTCTGTTATTTTTTTCATAATCTGAAGGTTTAAAAAAATCCCAATTCTGAATTTTAAAAGCATCTAAAATTAGAACTGGCAATGAAATAAAGTTTAAAATTTAAAAAAAATACATCAATTTCATTCATTTCAATATAGGCCAACGTTAAAAATTCCACAAACAAACATTCATTTCAATGCAGCACACATAATTTTTCAAGTATGTAGTTTCAAATATTTCGTGAAAAATGCACAAGTCAGTATATTTTATAATGCATCGTAAAATGCATTAGTGAAATGCTTTTTTGGTTACATTATGAAATGTATTTCGTGTTGCGATAAAAACGATCACTGCATTTGCAATATATTTTGCAATTCGTAATGCATTTCACAATGCTTCACAATGTTGGATACCAGTAGTTCACAAAAATACTTCATTATATACTACATATGCGTACTACATAATACGTATAAAATTAAGTAGTTTTCCAAGCATTTTACAGTACTGTGAATTATGTTTGAAGGTTGCTTGGAACTGATGTTTTGCAATGGAGCCTTTCGTACCATATGGTTCCAATTGTTCCCAAAAAAGGCCAAAAAGGCGCCAAATAGAGTTGGTTGTGGGAACTACTTTTTTGGGCCGCTTAATTTTAGTCGCAACCCGCCCCTGGGGGGCAGACAGGTTAGCACTGAGTCCCTCGCACCTTATTAGGGGGTAGGCACAGGTGCAACTTTGAACAGGCAAGTCTGTGACCGACCTCCAATGCTAGGGGTCAATTAGTGGCCATGGATAGGCCTACATTGTACATTTTGGGTGCAAGTGCAAAGGACTTGGAACGTCAACCCACTAACTGGGCACTGGAAATGAACCAACTACAACAAGATGGCGACCAGAGATTTGCCTTTGAGATCACAGCGCCATCTGTACTTAAATTGATGCGGAATTTATAGTTAGACACTCATCGAAGATGACCATACCCACATGGAAAGAAAATGCATTTCACTAATGTATTTTACAATGATTTATTAGCTTAAAATATACTGACTCGTGTATTTCACGATGTATTTGAAATTACATACTTACAAAAGTTGTGTGTGCTGCATTGAATTGAATGAAATTGATGAGGTTTTGAATTTTATACTTACAAAAGTTATGTGTGCTGAATTGAATTGAATGAAATGGATGCAATTTTGAATTTTACACTTACAAACGTTGTGTGTGCTGCATTGAATTGCATGAAATTGATGTAGTTTTGAATTTTAAACTTTATTTCGTAACCAGTTCTAATTTATTTATGGACTATTTTAGACGTTTTTTAAATTCAGAATTTGCATTTTTTTAAACCTTGGAATTATGAAATATAGCGAGGTTTTTTTGACATTTTACAATGCATGGAATATAAATTGTAAAAGGCATTTTCCAGTGCAAACAGAATGCATTACACTATGCATTACAACATACTGTATTCATCAATGCAGACGAACTAAGCTTACATTTCAATATGCATTATGCAAAACATTTTCCAACACACATAATACATTATGTGTGCTGCATTGAATTGCATGAAATTGATGTAGTTTTGAATTTTATACTTCCAAATGTTATGTGTGAAGCATTAAATTGAATGAAATTTGTGCATTTTTGAATTTTAAACTTTTATTTCATTGCCAGCTCTAATTTATTTATTGAATATTTTTGAAGTTTTTTTAAATTCAGAATTGGGATTTTTTAAACCTTGAAATTATGAAATATTGCGAAGATTTTGACATGGAATATAAATTGTAAAAATCTTCAATACACAAAATCTAAGCTTACACCTCAGTATGCATTACCCAAAACATTCTCCAACACACATAATACATCCCAATATGCATTCCATAATGAATTACAAACTGCTTGAAAACGCATTTGTTTCTCAAGTAGTTTCTGAGTTACTGTAGTGTTTGGCCATGCAATATCGTGTCCATTCCCTCGATGACCATTGTCCAGCGTGGTCAAGCACTCGCCCAATCGAGACCAGACTGGACCTCCACCCATGCCAAAGGCCTGCTCGCAGGTGCACGCTAATTAAATTAATGGCAAATTAATTCGACCAGTGGTCAATGGACACTGGCTGTGTAATTATAAGTAAGAGCAATTTTTCATAGTTTACCAAAAACATCTTGATTGGTCAGCTGATGCCCAACGTGGGCAATGCTGCAGCAAAAAAATCACTGAAAAAGTAACAAAGTAGTGAATAAAAATTAGTCTAATTATTTTTGATGAATTTGCCAATTTGATTCACATTACGTGTATTACAGCAATTTCTGAAAATTAATGCGGCAAACACCTGTTCGATTGGGAAAAGCTAATATTAATTTTTCCGAGTTAAAAAAAACTCAACATAATAAAAAAATCACCCGGTTATCTGCCTCACGATATCATTAAATCAAAAATAAAATTCAAATAATAGTTATATAATTGTTATTCCAAAATCATCCCCAGGTGTTGGTTAGTTAACTGTGTTATTAAATTGTGTAATTTAAGGAAATTTCTGCCTACTCTCTCCGCACGATTGAAATTCAAAAGATTCAATTATTAAACAAAATCATGCATCAATGTTCATCTTATTATAAAAATTTAAAGTATTCGAAAATTAAAATAATTTCGATTTGTTATGAAAATCCAAATAATTATTGAATTATATGTAATCGAATAATTTTGACAAATCATCCGCATTGACTTAATGATCAAATCTTTGCATTAACAAAATAAAAATTTGCATGAATATCGTAAATGAATTATTGTGAGAAAAATTCAAAATGGTCTATCTCAATTAAGTTTGCCATAATAAAACAATAATCCTACAAACGAAATTGTTAACTGTACAAGCATCGTATAAAATTGAATTAAAATACTTCGAAATATAAATACAATGTTGGCAATTTCATAAATTAAAAATTGTAAATTAAAAATTGTAAATGAAATAACTACATGTATACTGTAAATAAAAATGTCCAAACAAGTCCATCACAGTTCACTTTACAAGATACCACAGTAATCCTTGAAATTTTAATAATTATAAATTTTCGAAATTATCACAAGGAAAAAATTGAGTCATTAATATCCATCTTCAGCAGTAATACCCATCGTATCAAATATAATTAAAATAATTAGATTAAATAAAAATTTTGGCAATTTCATAAATTAAAAACTAAATAAAATGTTTCAAAACAAGACCACCTCAATTCAATTTGCCATAATAAAACAATGATCCCAGAAATAAAATCTTCAACTGTAAAACCCCTTGTATCAAATCGAATTCAAATAATTAGATTAATACAAATTTTGGCAATTTTATAAATTACAAACTTTAAATAATTTTTTTCAACCAAGCGATTCTCAATTCGGTTGACATAACAAAATAATATTCCTTGAAATAAGATTTTAATCATATCGAATTATACGAATTATAATATTTCGATACGAAAAACATCAAAATAAGTCCTTCTCAATTCAATTTGCTATAATAAACCAATAATCCTAGTAGCAATTTTACAATTTAAGTACTGCAAATAAAATACACGTACTGTAAATAATTTTTTCACAACAAGTCGATCTCGAGTCAGTTTACCAGATACCACTATGATCCTAGAAACAAATCTTCATCAGTGATAACATTTTATGAAACCGAATTAAAATAATTCGATGAACAAATCCAAATTTGGCACTTTTGGTCAGTTGCCAGATGAACTATGTCCATCCACACCTGCAATTTTTTCCTGCAAGAAAATAAATGTTGATGTTTCTAAAGGTGAACGTAGCGTGACCAGTGGTTCTCACGTAAGCAAAGGGGTGCATTAGGCGTAAACGACAACCCCTACCCCTTAAAACCCATTGTTTCCGCCCCACCCCTGGTGGCTTCTGGGTGAGTGAGTTTGACACACAAAAAAACTTCAAAAAAACTTCAGACAAACATAGGACACACCGATTCAGGGGTGCCCCGTTACGATTATTGGCGATCTGGGTCAGTAGGGGAATTCTTGAGCGAATTTTTCGCCACCAAAATCGACTTCATGGGTGTATGGCACCGAACAAAATGGCGGATTTTAGCCCAAATCTGCGGGGGGTAACTTCCCACGCACAACCACCCCACCCCCCAGCTTAATCAGTGAGACAATGAGATGATTCCACGTTAAATTAACGCCTAATCGATTTGTCTTAGACGGGTTTTCAAGCGGGTAATCTGATACCCCAATTTGGCACCAAAAGATTTTGCGGCACCCTGTATCTGGTTAGCTGTACAGGGAGCCCCGAAAGGTGCTCACTATTTGTTTTGACTTTGTGGTTTGTGAAACACCTTATAATTTTTTTTAAGTTATAAATTTTGAATTGATTACTTTTTAAATTTTTAATTTATTAATTTTATTAATGTTTTGATACAGTTACTGAACCACAATATTTTTGCTTTTATTTTTAAATTTTTAATTTAATATATTTTTTTAAATTTTAAATTTATTAGTTTTTTTAATTTTTAAAATGATAGGTTTTGGAAAATTTGTTTTGTTTCAGTCAACGAGTATACTTGTGAAATATTTTTTGTTGAATGATATTGATTGAAAATGATTCGAAAATTAGATTATTATGTGCGGCAAGTTACTCGTGATTTTTTTAAATGAATGTAAACAATGTTTACGTTGATAAAAGTTTCAAACTTTTCAAGATTTTATAACAGAAGGATTTTTCTTCGTTCAAAATCAGTAAATAAAATTACTTATTTTCGATTATTATGAAAATCAGTAAATAAAATTACTTATTTTCGATTATTATGAAAGTCTGGTTAGTTTTTAAACAAACTTAAAATATTTTTAACTACTGTATTATAAACAATGCCTTCATTGGCAAGTTTCGATAGTGTTAAGATTTTAAAAAAGGGTAATATTTGTGAAATATATTTCGTTCAATGATAGTGATTGAAACTTATTCTGAAATTAGATTATTCTGAATGGCAAGTTGCTTTTAACTTTTTTTTTAAATGAATGTAAACAATGTTAACATTGGTAAGTTTCAATAGTTTCAAGATTTTATAAAAGGAGAATTGCTGAACCACAATATTTTTAATATTAATTGCTAATTTAATATTTTTTTAGTTTTAATTTTTAAAATTCTCGAAAAAAAATTAATACTCTTCATTTGTTGAATTTACAATTTTAAGTATAAAATAATAGTCATAGCATAAAATTGCAAAATAATAGTATTGGCATAAAATATTGTAAAATATTAAAAAAAATAATAAAAACTAACCAGGCAGCAGAAAAGTACATTTTCTGGCTGACATAAAAACTGTAAACAAATCCATCAACTTAGACTGTCGTTTAAATTTTCTCGAAAAGTTTTGATACAATTGCTGAGCCATAATATTTTTAATTTTAATTTATTTTTAATTTATAATTTTTTTAATTTTTCAAATTCTTGAAAAAAATTTACTAACTTTTCATTTGTTGAATTTACAATTTTAAGAATAAAATAACAGTATTAGCATAAAATATTGTAAAATATTAAAAAAATAATAAGCTAACCAGTCAGTAGAGGCATTACATTTTTTAAATAAAAATATTTTTTCAAATAAATTCAGTTATAACGAGCGTCATAAACCGTTCATTGCATCTTCGTTTATGAGAAAAATACATTGAGGAGGTGGTAAACTTAACCCTTCATTTTACCAGAAATAAAAACTGAGAAAATGATGAGGTTGAGTGAGTTTCTGTCAAAAAAAACAACTGAAAAGAGAATCTTGGTCTTGTTTTGCGCCTATTGTTTAATGTCACATTATGTGTGTCACAGATAGTAAACCACCTTAAACTTATTTTTTTTCCAATATTTTTTATCGAATAATTCGTGTTGGTAATGGTGACGTTGACAGCGGGTAATGCACCATTGAATTATTTGGCAGAAACCGATAATTTCTGCTGAATTGAGCACATCCTCGTCTCGAAAACGTCCAATTTTTTGGTAACGCTTGAAGGAATTGCTCAACGTAACCCTTTTCTGCCTTTTCTGATGGAAATTGTGCCACTATATAAACCATTGAAATGACATCAGACCAATCATTCATAAAGCACAAAATGAGATTTTAGCAGAAATCTCAAACTCACCAAATTCCTTCGAAGGTACTGTTTTTGAGGCAGTGCAAGACGTGTGTGATACTGAACGGTTGTAGTTTGGACTAAAAATATATGGTAAGATATTCGAAATGTTTATGCAAATTTTAATTTAAGACAGGGTTTAAGACCATTGGTATAGCATGAAGTAGAAATTTGGGAAGGCAAATTTGGTAAATTGTGTAAAAACTGTAAATCAAATTTTACTCATCTACTTACTCGTAATTTGTAATCGATGTTAAGTAGAAAATATTCCACATTTTGGTATTGTTTTGACCGTTTAAAATACGTTTGTTTGGGTTTAAATTACAAAAATCGAATATGTGATAACGTATCACTGAATAATTAAAAAAATTTGTGGATAAATTGTGGATGGTGATTTTAATAAATTCGACCATTTGCGGATGGAAATTTTTTTAAAAAAATTCGACCATTTGTGGATGGTAATTTAAAAAAAGTCGACCATTTCTGGATGATAATTTAAAAAAATTCAACCATTTGTGGATGGTAATTTAAAAAAAGTCGACCATTTCTGGATGATAATTTTAAAAAATTCAACCATTTGTGGATGATAATTTTAAAAAATTCGACCATTTGTGGATGATAATTTTAAAAAATTCGACCATTTGTGGATGATAATTTTAAAAAATTCAACCATTTGTGGATGATAATTTTAAAAAATTCAACCATTTGTGGATGATAATTTTAAAAAATTCGACCATTTGTGGATGATAATTT
>JAQGAF010004493.1:0-14249 GCA_034687865.1 Kryphioiulus occultus
CTTTCAAGACTGGATGGGAACTTTCAAGACTGGATGGGAACTTTCAAGACTGGATGGGAACTTTCAAGACTGGATGGGAACTTTCAAGACTGGATGGAGGTTTCCATGACTGAATGGGGATTTCCAGGACTTTCTGACGTCGCATCCTGTCAATTTTACATAGAAGTAGCACGTGGAACTTCCTCAACTAAAGTCAGAAAGTTCTTGAAGTCTCATTGAAGTCCCACAATGGTTTTTCACTTTTCAATGTGAAGCTCTGGAAGTCCCCATAAAGTCCTGGACGCCCCCAATTAGTTCCATTGAAGTCAGAACTCAGGGATCAGAATGAAGCTCTCCAAGTCCGCATTCAGATGTACAATTTCAAGAGTTACCACACCCTCGAATAAGCCACATCGTACTATCTGGCATGGAGAAGACTGGTAAACAACTGTACTTCGGAATATGCACTGTTGCTGCCCTATTCCAGCATAGAGCCTGCATGTGAGAATGTGATCTTCTCCTAACAGCTGGTAGGTTGGCAGCGTTTGCTTGCTGTTAGGGCTGGCAAAAACAAATTACATTTAGGTTCGTTAACGTAAGGTTGGGATAAACACACAAAAACAAAGTAAACCAAAACACTGAAAAAAAACACAAATGGGATAAATTACGGCAGCTAGGACAGGTGTCATTCTTCTCTACTGTATCATGCAATCCTGAGTTAGATTTGGTTTCGATATGAACCATTTTTTCAACGCGTTTGAGACATTTCTTGGAATTCAGTGGTACATGTCTGGCTGTTTGAGACAACGCATAACCAGAATGCATCAATAAATGCGTTGTTAAATCACCCAGAAATGACAGGTAACGTCATCATTGGGAGGTACCAGCCAACCGTTATAAAGCATGGGACATTTTGAGTTGATGGATCATTCGAAAAACTTGTTCCCCTGATTTGAACGGGTTGATCTGCTTCTTCGTTGGGGGTAGTAGAGGTCACTAAATCAGCATTGCATGAGTTCTGCTTCAGGTCGAAAACTGAAATCGGTCATTGGTGGCAGGCAAACGGATTGCATAACGCTTTATCACCGCTCTTCGCCCAATAACATCACAGATCGTCCACGAGTAATTTATGGATTCTGACAACCCTTACCAAAAAACAGGTTTTATTGGTTTTCTAAACCCTCCCCTTATGATTCTTGGAATTTTGGCTTGCATGGTTTTTTATCTGGTCCCTTCTGCCTAGCTGGCAAATGGCCCAGCATCCAAGGGTTATTCGGATCTCAGTTGTGTGCAGTTGGATCTATTTTATGATCTTTTTTTCTGTTTTTTATGGCGTCGTCCATGCAGCGCGTTAGGCTTAAATTAGGGAAAATGGCCCATTCAGTTGGTTATACATACACATAATGCAATTGGAATTTTGTATCAGTGTTTCAATTTATCGTTTCTTCCGCTGATGGCGCTCCTTAAGTTGCACTTATTTCTGCAGTTTTTTTATCTTTATTGGCCTCTACCCCAAGCAGTTCCGAAACTAACCAGAAATCTGGTAATGTTTTCCTGGCTAAATGACCCGTGTGAAACTGAGCGACAAATTCTGCCGAATTGGATACTGCACAAACAGTAATACCAAACGCTTTGAACGATAATCACTTCGCAAATCCAGTTTTGCATCCAGTTCTGTAAATGGCAAGATGAGATCTGAATCTGAATGCGTGGTCACCATTTGAACTACATGTATATAATTTGAACAGTACTAGTGCTCTACTCTACCCCAACTCATATGTTTTCCTTATAAAAATCTTAGAAGATATTCAAGTAAGAGCAATATAGAGTAAATTTACAGGGTGGCAAAATCTGCATAGGGTAGTATTACAATTTCTAAGATGGTACACGGACAAATGAATAATTTATTAACTTGTATGAGCTGTATTACAGCTTGCATAGCTTCTATAGCTTGAATAAGTGTTTTAGTGCCCGAACAAAAGAGACCTACGTCCAAAATCCAAACTAATATTTTAGCTTTAATATTGGGACCCAAATAAGTAAATGACCAAAATGTGATACAAATGAAATTCATATGAATATTGATATGTTTGAGGACAGTACCTTTGTGAGTTAAAAATATATGCCATGGTAAGCATTATTGTGCTCATGTAAATGCATTTGAACATGACAGGGCGAACAGTTTGAACATTTACAGTGCTTGACTAATGTACCAAGTGCAAACAACCAACCATGACATTAATGATTTTCACAAGTGGATTAGTGTGATGTCATGTTCATATGCATTATTCAACGGCCCAATAATGTTCAATCTGGCCAATATGTACGTTAGCACCCAGATGTTGTAATGAAACGTTTTACAAATGTATTCGTTTATTTCATTTGTATCAGATTTTCTCTATTTCACTTTGTGTGTCCTAAATTTAGGGCCAAAGGGATCCCCTGGTTGAGGTTCTACTTAATATGTTGGAAATTATTTGTTCCTTTGAACCCATGTGGCATAATAAAAATCATATGATCTGCACAGGCAGGTTTTTTTTCACTCAATAGAATATTAAAGAAAAGGAAAGGTGTACGGGCTTTGAACTAATATAAAAATGAAAGGAAAAATTATACCCAGACAATGGGAAACTCTTCTTCGTAGCATTTTAACAAATTAAGCTTTCACATTTCTTTTAATTCTTCAAGGGAAACAAACCAAGTTGACTTGTACTGCTTCAGTCACTTTGCTGAATTTTGCGCTCATTCATTCTCTTTCATTCCACCAAATACCAGTTATATTGTACATGTACATGTATAGCACTACTCAGAGTATGCTAATAATACGGTGCATGCGTCATTTATGGAGGCAATAAAAGTAGCTTAATGCAGAAATTACGCTAATTAAACTAATAACTTATACAACTTAAAACTGACATTTCCACTTATATATGTAATTGTGTTAATGAAGTAATGTAGAAGCGGAGTTTGTTTTTGTGAAACTATATGTCACGAATTTTGCTAGCAAAAAACGTACATTCTGCATCTGCAGTTTTGAAAAATTGGCAAAAGCAATCAGAAAGCAAGCAATTACCAATTTCCCCTAGTGCCTCCTGTAGGGACTCCCTGCTAAGCAAATAAGTGAAATAAAACACTTTAAGGCTTCTACCTTTTCCCCAAATGTGTTCCTTGTTACTAAGTTTTTAAAAAACCAAAATTAATTTCTGTAAAAAGGGTAGGACTTAATGATCACCCTGTATATTTTTGCCTCAATTAAATACATGTACTCGTATATATCTTACAAAAATGAACGTCTGTGATGCAGGATGTTTCGATGACTTTTATCCCAGAGTTGTTAGTGTTTAGTAGACGATAGGGACTGCATATATCAAAATATAAATGACTTTTAATTTCGTTCAATATAGTCAGTAATTTAATTTTTGGTTGTATATAAATTGTTACTGAAAGTCAGTTGCTTATTAAAACACAGCACAAAACGTCATACATTGTTGATCCTAATTGGAATCAACAAGTACGGAAAGGTTAAAGAAAGTCAAGTGATTTGGTGCAACCTGGCGTCAAAGCACTTACCACATTCAATTTAATTCATTTGAAGTCGGTAACCAAAGTCAGAATGTTCTTTATTAAATTTTATAGTTAGACATCATTTGCTGATTGGGAAACCTTTCAACTAAGGTCTACCCCTTCTTGAGCTATAAATATGTAATGAACAGTTTTATCGGTTTAAGAAAAAACATTCTCAGACATCATAAGGATCATATCTGAGTTTTCATGCTGTAATGGTTTCTCGCAATGATTTCGCACCTCGCCGCAGCCTGCAATTTACACGGAGCTAAATTAGAGTAATTATAATCATCATTACTAAGTTATATGGCAACCCTCTGGGGTGATATCGGAAATGCTGCGTATCTGGCTCTGTGCATTTCACGTTTTCTGAACAGTGAGCTCGCTACACTTTGCTGCAGGGAAATTAATGGAAATATTCCAGTGGCAATCTGGTGTTATGGGGCCATGGCGGTGCTATAAATCCCATAAATATTAATCAGGCAAACGAACGAAGGATTTAATTACAATGTTTTACCAGAATTATCTGGCCGCAGGGACGCAGAAACATGCCATACATAGGAATTCAATGCGAACATTGCTATAAATTATTGGCTGAATTTTACTCTTATAGTGCATAATTAATAAGTGTCAATAGTCTTGCAGCCACCAATACATCGTGTTGAGCTTAACTTTATAGCAGCTTGAGAATCTTGATTAGTGTGCATGTTCATGACTTGTTAATTTATGTTGCTCACGAGCATCATAAAGCGTGACAATTGTTGGCTTGTTGCGACTTGGTAGAAGGAAATGTTTTATTCTCGCACTTTGAAGGCATACAATTTGCATTTAGATACATTTTTTCCTTAAACTCTAACATTTGTTTTAAACTTGTCGTCTCTATAGTCTTGTCCACACCAAGGAAACGTTTCCTACAAACATGGTTTCTTAAAAAGCCCTGAAATATTTCCTCAAATATGTTTCTTTGCAAGAAATATATATTTTGAGGAAATTTGTTTACAGAAGCCATGTTTCCAGAAAACGTTTTCTAGTTTGGACAAGGCTTTTGACCACGCAGTAATGTAATTACAGGGTGATCAAAAGCTTTGCTATGCATTAGTTAGCAGCATTGATTATTAATATTACCTGCTTAGTATATTGTTGACACGCAAAAATCAGCATGTCTCATTCCATGTCTTTGATCAGTACCGTTTGGAAACAAAAATCAACATTGTCACATTACATGTCATGTTGATCGCAAAGAAACGTATATTGGAAGAAAAAGTTCTTCAACATTTCCTCAAACATGTTTATTTGCATGAAATGTACATTTTGTATAAATCTGGTTTCCAGAAGCCATGTTCTAGGAAACGTTTTCTCGATTAGACAAGGCTTTATAATTAGACCCACTGTATGGCAGTAGTTTGTTAAGTATTTGTTAGCATCATTGGTTATTACTATTACCTGCTCAGTATATTGTTGACACCAAAATCAACATGTCTCATACCGTGTCTTTGATCAGTACCGATTATGAAAGAAAAAACAACAGTGTCACATTACATGCCATGTTGAGTTTTGGGTTTTGAAACCAAAAAAAAGTCTTTTCTAATGGGAAGATCTTTCTGCTAATGTAACTAACCATCAAAAATCTCGAGGGAAGGAGGAGTGAACGGATTTCTCTTCCATTACGTGTGACTGGTTTCTTTTGGAATGTCCCAATTACTGACCAATTATCTGAAATTTCTGGTGGTCCATGAACGACTGCCTGCCTGTGGTAAGCTTCCTGCTAATGGCTCCCAATGGATTTTCCGAGTTTTCAGACCTCTTAGGAACTCGTTTCTGGTGGCATGTTCTCTCTAATGAACTATCAACTGACAGATTTAATTATAAAAACGCCTATGCCGGCTATAAATTTGGGCGTTTTTAATGACTTTCATCGAGGAACGCCGAAAATCGTGCGGAAGGTATTGATTATTCTGCCTATGGCGCCAGGGTGCCTTTGTCACGCACTATCACGTTCTCATTCTGAGCATAACAGGGCTGCCAAGTTGGCCCTAATTGTTCTAATTATAGTTGTGTCATTGCAAGTGCCGCATTATACTTTGTTTAATCGCTTTTTCAAATACTTTACGAGTATGGCTTCCCCTACTTCGCTGGGAAATGGACAATTGGAGACAAGAGCTGTCCGTTATCTTCCGAATTTGACAACCCCACTCCCAAATGGTCACCCACACAAAGCGATCATAAAGTGTTTCTCTCATTACTAAAATTAATTAAAAAACGGGTGTACTTTCATAGAAACAATGAGAAAGTGAGATTCACCTAACTGCTCGTAGGTTGGCAGTAAGGGGCAGCTAAATTAGAAATTACATTGGTAAGTTAGGTTTGGCTAGGTTAAAAACACAATGGAAAAAGAATAAATTCCAATAGTTTGGATAGGGTCATTCGTCATTCTTACATACTAGAGAATCCCTGTTCCTGAAACTGGGCTTCTCCTAACGGCTCGTAGGCTAGCAGTGATTGCCTGGCGGTTAGGTGCAGCTAAATCAGAAATTATATTGGTAGGTTAAGTTTGGTTAGGTACAAAAACGAAAAAGGATAAATTCCGACAGCTAGGAAAGGTGTTATGCGTCGTATTGTAAACTGGACAAGTTGAGTTAAAGTATAAATATTGTGCGTTTGGAGCAGGAAAATCAAAATCTGTTCCTTGTTTCCCAGGCAAATGTTTAAAAGTGAATTTTTGTATTGAAGGAAAGATTTTATGATCATCCTATATCGGTGTACAAATACACTCGTCCATTATTGACAGTAGTAAAAGGGTAAACAAACGGTCGCTTTCGCTTGGCCCCAGGAGTGGTCATTATCAACGGGTTTCACTGCCCTCAGGAGCTGTTGAACTCTCGAACAAGACAAATAACAACCGGACGTCCAAATTTTATGATCCTACAACCCCCGCCTACTCTAACACAACCATCCTAAATTGTGATTGCCCTGAAACCCTGGACTTCCAATATGGACGTTTTTTTAGAAAATAATTTATTTCCGCTCAAAACAATCCAATTTGGGACCTACGATAAATTTAAATTTGTCAGTTTATGCAAGCATGCAAGCAGTGAACGTGCAGTTTCTATAAAACGATATAGTAAAACCGTGGTATATATATATATGTAGATCAGTCTGGAAATATGTCTGGAAATTCTGGAAAAGTCATTAAACGTGGTTTATGGGCTTCCCCTGACACCCTATATAAAGTATGCTTCTGAATAACCCTATACGGTATCGAATTAAACTTGGTGATTCCAAACTAAAACTGTACAAGTGCAAGTAACTGAAATTTACCCTGATATTCAGAATAGGATCCTCCTTAGCCAACTTCCTAAACTATTTATATATTAGCGTTAGATTTTCAGATTTCAGAAGCATTTTCATTATCGAGCTGCAAACTCTTCGTGGGTCACCCTGCATATCCCAGAGTCTGTTTTCCGCATTTCCGGTTTAATTTAACTGCTCAACTCGTTTTGTCTTGGGAATGACTCGGTGAATGCGAGCAGTTCACATGTTTGTCAATATTTGAGAGCGAGCCTTTGGAAATTAGAAAGGGAAAACGACTCATTTAGGTTTAATGAAGTCGTTATCTACCCTTCCTCGCTCACAAAGAATTGCTTTGCATTCTTAAGGTCTCACAAATCAGGGCTTGCTTAGGGGACATCTGCAATGGCATTCACGCAGTTTTACTGACTTTGGACCTTAGCAGGGAAATGGGGTTTTGATTTGATTACCAGGGCAACTGAATGGAAGAGGGTGATAATTCCACTGATAACAGTCGTGAAGTGGGCTGACTTCCAGGAAAAGCAAAAGCTACGTTCTGGTTGATTTTCATCCAGTTTATGCAATCGACGTTTGTGCCTTCATCGTCCCCTGGGGAGAGACCTAAGCCATGAAACCCTGGGCGAATTCAATTTTGGGAATGGAAATGATTGTGTTATCGAATACGAAAGTGGTTGCTGTTAAAGAAACCATTGAACGGTTTCCAAATGTCAAATCCTGGAGCCAGGCTGATTTTTCTACTTTACCTAAAGTTATTCAATCGAACAGTTGTTCATGTTCTGACCAATTTAATGGTTTGGAAAAACGTTTTCTTGGTAACTCCAGTGGAATGGGGAAGAACCCCTAAGTGATATCTATTCTACCAGTGTGTCTACCGGTCATGGAAGCCACGGAAAAGTCATGAAATTTACTACATGGTCATGGAATTTTAAACTTTTTATTGATTCACAAAATAAAAATTTGGGTTAAAATTCTTCATTTGTAACCCATTGCCGAGAAAAATGGATGTTTCTGAAAATCGCTATTTAGTCATCACAACGTTTGGACGAACTCATATTCTAACAGGCATGGAAAATTGTTTGAAGTCATGAAATTTGCAATATCAAATCCGGTAGATTCCCTGATTACCTGATTACCGAGTCCCCACTTTCTGGAATATCAGGGAAAATCAGGGTATGTCAGTGAAATGAATAGTGTCAGTTAATTCGTGAAAAGTCTTGAAAATATCAGGGAAATTGAGATATTTGGCATCAGCCATAACCTTTTATAAAAAATTGGGATGAAATCAACGTTTTTCTTATTTTTTAAAACAATAATTTAAAATGTCAGGAAAATGACTGAAAAGTTGATGGGAAAATCGACTTTGTAATTTGAATGAAAACCCTTGATGTGTCCTATGTCTGAATGCTTGTCAGTGTCTTAAAACTGGTGCCATTAGGTGAAAAATAATCACTGTATCTTTGAAAACGCTGTTTGAAAATCAACATTTGTGACTTGTTTTTGAACATGAAATTTCTGAAGCAAGAATTCAGGAATCTGTAATGACGTCCAGTATTTGGCGTTTCGTTTGTCAACAGTTGTGCCTATCGATTGTCATTCTTAATTAAATATATTCAAAAAACTCTTGAGTTATAATTTAAACTCTGGTAGTTCCCTGCTCCAAATGTGCGCAAAATATTTATATTTCAACCCCACAAGTACGCAAGAATGACACCTGTCCTGCTGTCGCAATTTATCTATTTTTTATCGTTTTTTTTTGTGTACCTGAATTCTAACAACCCAATAGAAGAAGCCAACTTTCTAATAGTCTGTAAGGCGGAAAGCGAACGGTATTTAAAACGTGATTTACTCTCTTTCGTATCTAGGCCAAAACTACAATTTTGTTCTTGGGTACAACAGGATTTACTGTCGTTTTAGAAATAGCATTGTTTATGCAAAAGCCATCTGTTATTTATTTGATAAGATTGCAACTAACTTATAGTGACGATGCAACCATTTACTGAAGAAAGATAATGGCACAGTCAGCTTCTGGAGAAAAAGCATTTCCAATTTCCATCAGGAGTGGATTCTTCCAACTTAATGCTATGCTAGTTGTTCACTTAGCCAAGCAGACACGGCGTTTTCTTGGCACTTTCTCAAAACAGCAACTGTCTTTTCTGCCACTTCGACATGCCCCTACAATGTGTTGATAGATTTATCAACGGTTTTGAATCTTATATAAAGAGTTTGTGGAAAAATTATTATCACTCGCTTTGCATTCCAAACACGAATATGAAATGTGTACGACACTTGAGAGAGCCCTCAGACGTTATCTCAAATTGTGGTCTTCTGGATGAAGGCTTCTGGAAATACTTATGGGGTCTTCGAACCGCGGCTTGCTTTCACCAGTTTTGGATAAAATTCCTTCAAGGATTTCATCGCTTTTCCACGAAAACATGAAAATATTCCCGTTTCGTGCAATGTCAGTTTATTGGGCTGTTTTGAGACCCAGGCCTTATCATAACGCTCGTTAGCCCCAATGTTCTAGAATGCAGCATCATTGCGCTGGCATTCGCTGACTAACAAAAGGAATTGCTGATTTATGGTGCGTGCGACGTGTGCGTTTTGCATGAAACCAACGAAAATATGCATGTAATGGCCTGAAAGGCGATTTCAGCTCGTGTGAATTGCTTCTAAGATTTCAGCCCCTTGTGATTTAGACGTGCCAGTCAGCGTTTTTGATGCTCTAAACGACAATCTCTTTTCACCAACCTGGGTCAACCATTCTTCACGGTAATTCTGTTAGGCTCTTATTACGAGCTGTGTTTTAGTTGATATCAGAGGCTATTTTGCCAGATGCAAATTCTGTGGCTCGCAAATTATGCGCGCCATTGCTCAGGTGGTTTACGAGCAAGCGTTTCTACGTTGGCTTCATTTCACACGCGAAACTCGCATGCACTTGTTCCAATATGCTTCATACAAAAATTTGGACCATACCCATGTAGGACAATGTAAGCCTACGAACGTCACAACTCTCAAAATACGTAATCAGTGTGTCTACACTGGTTATAGAAGTCATGGAAAAGCCATGAAATAAAATTCATAAAAAAGTCATGAATTGACATGAGAATAATGGAATTTTTGCCTTTGATTGATTCACAAAATAAAAATGTGGGTTAAAATTTACCATTTGTCGTCTAATATTGTCATAGAAGCCATGGAAGAGTCATGAAATGAAATTCAAGTCAAGGAATTCATGGAAAAGTCATGACATTTACGTTAGACAGGGTGTTTACCGTCATGAAATTAAATTCTGGTCATGAAAGTCAGAAACGTCATTAATTGACATAAAGATAATGAAATTTTTGCCCTTGATTGATTCACAAAATAAAAATGTGGGTTAAAAGTTACCATTTGTTATCCAATATTTCTGAAAATCATTATTTAGTGATTGACATAAAACTTGAACAGCCCCATATTCTAATAGGGATTGAACATCGTTTGAAGTCATGAAAGTCCCTGAAAAGTCATCTGCATGTACATGTAGTTTTCAAAAGCGAATCCTGTAGACCCCCTGGTAATATATTATATTTGTTTCAACACATATTTTAAAATTTGTGTGGCACGATTTCAGGATGTCTTTACCGGTTATGGAAGTCATCGAAGTCATGGAAAAGTCATGAAATGAAATTAAAGTATTGGAAGTCATGGAAATGTCACGATATTGGCTCACTGAATTTTTCACCTTGAACTGCTCCAGATTCTTATACATGTAGGCATTAAAAATGCTTTGAAATCATGAAACAGTTATTGACAAGTTATAATTTGCAATCACAAGATGCAGTAGACACTGGTTATCTTTATTGGGAGACTTGTTGCATTCTCTTCCCCACAGAGGTGTTAGCATGATGAAGTAAAACGAAATTAACAAATCGTATATGTCACGTCTGAAATGACTTCTGACATTAATGCAAGACATTCATTTGCATATTAAATTGAAACTGGGTTGCTTTGAAATGCAAATCAATACACTGAAGAAACCACTTTTAATTATTGCATGCATGTCTCTTAGCTTGCATGTTTGTATTGCAATTGTCTAGCTGCTTGCCTGTTTTGCTTTTGATTTAATCTGATTATACGGTATTAAAAATTCCAAACGTACATGCAAGACTTTTAACATTAATGCCAAAGGCCTGAACTCTGGTATTGATATAACAATCTTAATTTGTTCACATTAAATATTCTTCACATCAAGAACAATTTTCATAAGGAGCTAAGACTTAATCCTGCCAAAATCCAACCTCCTCTTCTTCAAGCTTAGCATTTTTATGAATGTCTACCTTAACGTATGCAAATGCTAATGTGATTATATGGGCAAGAATCATGAAACATACTGTAAATGCACATGTATATAGGCGGACTTAGAAAATGTGACAGAAACGAATGTTAAAACTTGTTTGGATCTGCATAATTCAACAATGTATTATAACCACTAATTTTCTTTGCCACCATGCATAATGGGTCGTAATCTAATTCACTCTTATTTATGTAACATGATTATTAACGCAGTTTTTTTTAATAATAAAGTAATGATATGCCTAAATAACAGACATACACGTACATGTAGGTGCAAAGGGCAACTTTCAATTTAGCATTTCACGTGTACCTGTTATGCAGGGATATCGCTATTTCATTATTTTAAAAACCGGCGTAAATAATCAAGTGAAATAAATAATAATGATTTGATTACGACCCATTCTGCATGGTGACAGGAAAAAATAGCGATTTTAGTAAGTTGTTAAATTAGGAAGAACTAAATAATTGTTTGCACACATGGTGCACCTGGTCACGGTCACGGGATTAAGGGAAACATCGCCTTAAACAGGAATTTTATGTACTCCAAAAAAGTGTAGAAAGCCTTTCAACATTTAGGAGAAACACTATTTCTTATACAGGGTTCCCTGTAAACGTTAGAAAATTCAACAAATAATTAACAGAGTCTGCATAACTAGTTATTGGTTAGCACATTAAAAAAGAAATGACAAGCAATTCTGTAAAGTAAATGAAGAAGGCTAATTTAAATTTGCTGTTTCCTTGTGAAAACGTGTCTTCTATCTTATGGCAATAAATATAACATTTCTTACATAGGCATTTCATATTTGCATTTTCAGTGGTCAGGGTGGTCAGGGAAGTTGAAAATTTGATCTCCAGTTTAACCCAATTATAGTCCATGTACAAAATTAATGTGTATATAATAAAAACTAAAAAATGCTGAAAACAAGTCATCAGCTTACCATTGTACTTGAATTCAGCTCAATTAACGAGTATATATCAAATATAAATCAAATGCGCACATTTGAAGCAGCGACCATGCCGAAGCATACCCAAAAACGCCAAGTTCTGGCTTAGCCAGAATTCCAAGGGCTCATCTGTTTAAAGTCAATTGTCCAGTCTTTCAATGATATTGGCCGATTGCCACATGATATTGCTCAATGTCACCATACATTTGCCCTCAATTTTTCACATTTGAACCCTGTCCTCCTAATCGCACTCTGACAGCGACCCAGCTTGACACCATGACGGATCAGTGGCCTGAAGTTGCATCTTCGTGCTGGTTAGGATAATTTTCGATATAATGCGAGCATAATGGGTTTACTGTTTCGGAAAACTCATTAAAACGAACATGAGTGAAATGGGCCCTGCGCAGCGTGTGTAATGGCAATTAAAGCGGTCTACGCAGACAGATGCCCGGATGCCAGCGCTGACAGGCCATCCCAGCATGCATTGCTGCATGCAGTGACAACCCTGCAGTATCCACGCCAATTAGGACATAAAACAGAATAATAAAACCCCCGCCTTGTTTGCCAATAAATCTCCTGCTATGAAGCTCCAGCACTTTTTATGACACCGGAAACGGGTCTGAAATGGGCTCAGTTTTTGGCGGGGACCGGACTTCCGGTTGTGTGACCGCCTTGACCTGTCGTCCAATGAGAGACGTACGTCAGTGTCGTAGAACCGCTATGATTGATGAGAGCACCAATAACGCTGGTCCCTTTGCTGTACTGGTATCAAATCGATGCATTCTTTGCACCTTTAATCCCTTCACCTATTGAATGAGTTTTATCAGATAGTAGTTTTTTGACTGATATTTGCAATTTGAAGCAAATCGTTTTATGATCATAACAATGCACACTTGGATCATTTCACAATGACTTATGCAGTTCAAGGAATGATTAAGTTACAATACATATGGTGCCGTTCATACAGCGTAATTGTTCATGAAAGTCCAAGTCCCACTGAAGTTCTTGGCGTCCACTGAAGTCTTTGGCGTCCCACTGAAGTCTTTGACGTCCCACTGAAGTCTTTGACGTCCCACTGACGTCTTTGACGTCCCACTGACGTCCTTAACATCCCGTGAAGTCCTTGAAGTCGCAATGAAGGCTTAATCATCGAAGTCTCATAGAAGTCATTGGAGTCAGACTGAAGCCCGGCAAGATCCTTAAAGTCCGCAGTCTGACTCGTCCGTACTTGCAGTAACTTCATGAATTTCACCTCATACAAACTTCAGTGAGGTCACTGCTACTTCAGCGACTTCAGTGAGACCAGTGGAATTTCAACGACTTCAGATTGTCTTCAGTGATTCTAGTGATATTTAAAAGACTCCAGCGAGGTTTTTCAAAGACTCCAGTGAGGTTTTTCAAAGACATCAGTAAGATTTCGAAGAATTCAGTTGGACTTCAAGGACTTCAATTAGACTTTCAATGATATTCAAGAACTTGAGCCTGTTGCTTTTCCCTCTTCACAGAAATCAGGAAGGTAATAAGATTCCATGGACTTCAGTGTGAATTGAAGGACTTCCTGACTTTTGTCAGTACGAGCTCGAGCTAACTCCAAGAATTGGGTTATGAAAAGAGAAGGAAGAATCTGCTGATGGAAACCGGTCCTTGAAACCTCGTTGATTCCCCACTCTGTAGTAATCATGCCGAGAATCATACCAGACTACAATCTGGATGGTGTCCCTTCAAAAGTCGTTTCGAGTGTGAAATACTTTGGGATCATCATCACGGATGATATGCGCTGGGGTACGCATATTAGTAACATTACTGGTTTGGCGAATCAACGCCTTAGATTCATTCAAAAAATATTCAAAAATTGCACTCAAAAAGTTTAAGAAGTTGGATATTTTTCATTAGTCCGACCTCTTCTCGAGTATTACTGTCCGATTTCTAATCCTTACATGGAGGATCGAAAGCAGGAACTCGAAAAAGTGCAGCGTAGAGCTGGTAGATTTGTAACTGGTAAATACCAGCGCGACGAGAGGGTTACCGAATTGATCAAAAGTCAGCAATGGGATACGTTGCGATCGAGACGGGAAGCTCAATGCATGAACCTTTTAGAAAAATTTACTTTGCCTGCAAATT
>JAQGAF010004494.1:0-14242 GCA_034687865.1 Kryphioiulus occultus
ATGTTCTTTGATATTTTATTTTTTTAATTATTCACGATTTTCATGGTGTCCAAATACTTTCCGGAGCCACTGTATGTAACTCGTTCATGCCTCTGATTGCTTAGTTGTGATCTATTACAACCATGCAGACGCAGGCAACTGTGTGGCACATGCTTCTTGGAAGGGGATGTCATGTGACCCCAGATCACTATGTGGACTTTTAATTAATTGTGCCATCGTTGTGCAAGTGTCAGTTGCATGATTGCCAAATATTTAGAATGTGGCACTGTGATGTAATTGGCATATCTGACAATCTTCCCAACTATAACTATTGCTTGGTCTTGCTGACAGGACACACAACCATTTGACTAATGTGGCTGTTGGAAGACCAGGCTGCTCTGCAGCCATGCACGTTTGATTGCATGTTCGCTTTCATCTACTTTAAAATCAATTGCTAACTTAATTCAGGTCCGAACTTGGGTTAGAGTAATGTGGTAAAATCGCTCCCGTACAAATCTATAGTCTAGATGAAATAAACAACTAAATCCTCATGATTATTGACGCTGGCTTATTTCTGCAACACAAGTGTTTAACTTCAATGCCAGGGCGAAGACTGCCTAACAGGGAAATTTGCGTGCGGGGGAATTCGCCCCCGAAGAATCTTCAAACTTGCAGAGAGTAAGTGGGATCCACACAAACCCTCAAGTCAAACTCATTGGAAGAAACCACCACACACGGAAAAGTGTCTACCAACGGCCTTGACCATGTAGTAACCCGCAACTCAGGGTCGGGAAGAAATGCACCACATGTAATATACATGTACAGCCATACCCCATTTTAAGTTGTCAAGTTTTGAAATGCTCCACTCAGAGTATGTCGGTTTAAGATTGCCTCATACCCCAAATAATGTCAGTTGCCCACTTTTATGTAAGTTAGCAGCAAGACTGTACACATTTTCCTGAGATGTTTGCAGTTATTTATGAATTAATTTGTGTATCAAAGTAAATCTTCTGTGATTTTATTAAGAATAAATGGTAAATTTTCATACAGTGTTGGCTAAAATTATAGAAAAAAGGTGACAAGATGAACATAGACCAGCACCTCTACACTTGCATGAAAACTGTAAAAAGAGATACTTCGCTTTGTGTCGATCCACATGAAACTGAACCTGAACTAAGAAAGGATTATCTCTATGATACATTCTTATGGGGAAACAATAATGTGCAAGGTAAATAGGTAGATTATATTGCTAATTGTACATACAAATAACAAATGGTTCTTGAATTGTAATACAATAATTAATCCTTCCTGATTAATCCTAATGGATCTGCTGTTCATCACAGGCAGTGATAATGAGAAGTGATAATGAAAGGACAGATTTCAGAGTTAAAATTAATTACACAATGATATGCAGGGCATCCTAGACATACTTCATGAATGTAAATATACTATATGCTCTTTAATTTATACGTGCATCCATAGCCTT
This sequence comes from Kryphioiulus occultus, assembly GCA_034687865.1. Lineage (NCBI taxonomy): Eukaryota > Metazoa > Arthropoda > Diplopoda > Julida > Julidae > Kryphioiulus > Kryphioiulus occultus. Next base: position 1,466 of record JAQGAF010004494.1, read on the forward strand.
AAATGCAGCATGATGACAGATGAGGTGTGGGTAAGGTTATTAAGGCTGCTGATGTTTGTGACAGAAAATGTAACAAACCACAATACATAATCAAAAGGTTACTTGTGATTTCACAATATCTCGTCAAACTATGTCCACACCAAGCTCATTTAACAGCTCTGCAGAATGGGCGATACCAACTTGTTCCTCTAGTGCATACACTTCCAGCATTTTTTTCCGTTTTTCCCAGTATAGAACATCAATTTGCAATTGTCGCTTAAGATTGTTCATAGCCACATCATCCTGATGCTTAGCCAGGTTTTCATATTTTTCCTGTTGTTGTTTAATCTTGGTTAGTGGTGGGTTTGCGATGTTTGCAGGTTCAACTGCAACACACTGTTCATTCGAGTCCCCTCTAATAAATCAGACAATATACAATCACAATTGACATGTTATTCAGTAGTTGTAAATAAAAGCAATGATCGATGTACATGTTATGGAACCTGGTTGTCTCAAGTGTAACTGCTGAGGTGGATGTGTTCGAGTGCCCATTTGCATATGTGGCCTCCACTCCAAGACCAACTATAGAAGGTGAGTCTTTCCCAACTATATCCAGTATGATGTTGTCCAATGGTGTAAGTTTTGCTTCTTTACATTTACCTTTACCAGACTTCTTATTCCTATCATATTTTTCCTGAAATGCAGACATGCAAATTATCTTTTGAATGAGCTAAATAGCTGACAATGCCAATGCAATGTGTACATTTCATTGATGTGTACGAAGATGTAGCAGTACATTTCATTAATGTGTATGCAAATATATCAATCCTTGATGCATTGATGAGGTTAGAAAAGAGAACAATCATGTTTATCATCTAAGCACAGCTTTGGAATGGGAATTAGTTTCACAAAAACCAAGATCACATTGCATTGACATTACGTGTAAATGTATTAACATATTCAATTGATTACTTACTAATGTTCTCTTCTTCCACTGCCCATACATTTTGTCTCTCACATACTTCCAATCTCTATCTGCCTTAACAACTCCAATTCCTCTTCCATAAGCACACACTTTTTGCCACTCAATCACTTTGTCTTCATTTGTCAGAGTTGAACAGTATTGCCCAAATAGTTTTCCTTTTCGATCACGAATGAATGAAGCAAGTGTTATTTTCCCCTCCATTTCACAAGGTTCTGTGATCCTACAGTAACAAATGGGAAACCAATCAGTCATGCATACCATTTGGTGCTCCTCATTCATTTGGATCATCCACTCATTTATTGGATCACCATTGCATGAATGCTTTATGAGCCTACCACGCATGACTTTCTGTCCTCAGTACTCATGCTTCAAACATAATAGTTGTGAACAACTACATTTGTAATCAACTTCACCAGTTCACTTCACTCGTCTTCTACAATTTCTAATGCTTCACATTACATGAAATATCATCCAGAATGACCATGCTAGATGACGAAAGATCGAGTGGCAAAATACCTTATAGTGACTGGTGAAGAGTGGAAGCCCATCCTGTTACTCCCATAACGCGCATGGTGAACCATCCAGCCATTGCCAGGATTATGAGCGAACCTGTCAAATCGCTTCGTAAAAATAAATCTCCAATAAATGCTTTGAATCAAGCAGGATTAGTAGCTGCAGGCCTGGCCAATATTCTTTAATCGACGATTCCAACAAGTTTTTAAAGTGGAAGATACCAGTAGACCTACCTTAGCAGACTTTCTTATGCTCACCGACCAAATAAAGCCCAAAATTATTGTTAGCCAAGATGGGGTGAAAAGTCTGCTTTCCTCACTGCATCCTAACAAATCACCAGGTCCCAACAAAATTCCTCCAAGAATTCTAAAGGAATTGAGTATGGAAATATCCCCTTTTTAATGGCTTTTGATTCAGAAATCCTTAGATTCGGGATCTGTTCTGAGGGAGTGGCAGCACATGCATCTGCCCAATCAGAACCAGGGAATTATCGCCTGGTATCACTCACATAACTGTGTGCAAACTTTTAGAGCACAGTTTATACTAATGTAATTGGTCATCTAAATAATCATGCACTAATCAGCGATAACCATACGGTTTCATAAATGGACATTCTTGTGAAAAATAATTGGTCTCGTTTACACATGATATCTCGATATTCTCTCCAACTGGTGCAGGACCTGGCAGCTCGCACTAAAAAAGAAAGTGTTTGATCATCAGGTCTTATGAAAAAGGGCAAGAATGCCCACAGAATACAACCTGGAAGGTGTTCCTCTAAATTCTGTTTCATCCATAAAATATTTAGGAATAACTATCACGAAAAATATGCTATGGAATAAAAATATCAAGAAAATAACTAGCTAATTCAATTAAGATCTTAGATTTGTACAGAGAATTTTTAAACGATGTCCCGAAAATTTAGAGACTAGCTACAAATCATTGGTCCCATCCCTCCTCGAGTATTGTTGCCGAATATAGAACATATACACAATTGGCTGAGTGAAAGAGCTGGAAATGGTTCAGCTCAGAGCTGCGCGGTTTTATCACAGGAAGGTACCAAAGGGATGCAAACATTACCCAAATGATCAAGGGTCTCCAGTGAGACACTTTGAGTTCAAGACAGGAGGATCCTAGCATGAATCTCTGAAAAGTTTACCTCAAAGGAAAATTCTAGTTTGGCGGAGGGAATCACTAAACGAAACCACGAGGTAGTAGACACTCACTCAAATTCGCTAATGGAATTGTATGTCCATTCCGATGCAAATTATTAGACGTGTTTTTTTGCATGCCATCCCACATTGGAATTATCTTCCAAACTAGCAGTAAGGTTCAAGTCATTCAATTCAACAATGATGCTGGTGTCAAAGTCGATTACATTGGTTGATGTTGGGTTGACTTGAGGTGTTTAGGTAAAATAGTCCTTTCAAGAACATATCAGCAGGCAGGTCTTCGGTTGGCAGATATACATGTAGCACTTCAATCTGACAGGATTCATTTGCATCTCTGATAATATGGTATCGAATGTCAATATGCTTGGTTCTGGAATGAAACGCTGGGTTTTCCAATAATTTTCCAGTACTCCAATTGTTATTACAAATGATGACAAGGTCATCTTCGATTAAGGTTGCTTTAGATGATCTTATGTGGATGGCTACTCAGGAACAATCGGAGCTAAGGTATTTGAAAAGCAATAGTTTTATGCTCTCTTGATTTTCAACTGATTGTGACTGGACAACATGAATACATCCAGGATGAGAATGCCAATTGTTGACATCCCTTACCCAATCAACACATGCATAGCCATCTGCTAGTTTTAGCAATTGACTTGCTGTTATGCAACTTTATGATTTGAATACACGACTGCAGCACTTCCTGTTCATTAATTAGGCCTGGCAGCATTATGAGTTGTAGCATGTGAGTAGTGAACAAAGTGAGTTGACAAAGCTGAAATCAAACTAGTTTAACTTTCGAACTGGTATGAATACTACATCAAACTTTGACAGATGCTAACACCTGTATCCAGATGTATCCAGTGACGATTTGCAAACTGCCAGATTACATACATGTATCTTAATTTTATTGACCCAGCCAGTTATGGCACGCAATATCAAACAAATCCAATTGACCCATTCTATTCTACCTGCTCTGTGATCGTCATCAACTTAAGTATTGTAGTTGCATAGTCAATCAGACAATGATGTTGTCAGATGTCTAAAACTGAACCACTTACCCCATCAGACACGAATAACTGTCAGATGTCAAAAAGCTTTACTCTTCCAGACAGTTACTGTCAGTTGTGTTTGTAGATTTGGGCACTGTCAATCTGCTCATCCTAGTCACTGTAATCCAGCGGGTAAAATTATAGTCAAAGTGTATATAATTAATCCACCATTACAATGGTTTTACTTTCGTCCCTCGGTGATAATCGTACCCAAAGTTACAGTACGAAAGCAGAAACCTCCGAAACAGGGTGACAGTTCCAGGACGTAGGAGCTACCCCAAGAATGGCACCAGGTCGTTCTCACCCTCACCCACTCCCTTCATCGAAGAACGCTCAGACAAGACCAAAGACCCAAAACTGCGAACACAAAACGTCCATCCAACAAAAGCCAGCTAAGCTGATCCCACACCCCTCAAAACAACCAACTGCAAGGATGGAACCCCCCTTCCTCTCATCAAACTACTAAGATACATGTACCTCCATTTGCATATCACCCAATTTGCTACATCTGAGCTAATACCACCAAGCGCCATGATTGCCCCATGTGCTTCGCTCAACCTTAGGCTACTGCCACCCCCAGTGACATGACAACTTGCCCTGCCACAATTGTTCAGTGCAATTGACAGTGCTTCAAACACTCCCGGTGCTACTGACATCCCCAGTGCTTCGCCCACCCCTAGTGTTATGTACCTCACAGTGCCAAGACAGCCCAAGTGCTTTGATCACTCCCAGTGCTATGGACACTGTAAATGCTACAACCTTAACACTAATTCCAAAATCCAAATCCACCGGTTACCTCCACCTCAAAGACATGGAAGCCACACCACAAATATTTGAGTACCCAAGCCCTCGGCCACATCACCCACATTGAGACTAGCACGAAATATCCGCTCCCAAATATGAAAATGCTGCCCCGAGGAGGACAAAACTAAGAAAACCATAACCACAACTCTGTACACACTAGAATGCAGTCCGTCAAAAAGAACTAACAATCGCCGACAAAGGACAACCACAGGAGACCCCACCTTCAGCAACGTCGCTTTATCCCAACAAATCGTCTGGTTCCGATGAACTGCCCCCTAAAATACTAAGGGAGTTGGCTAATTAAATAGCCCCCTCTTAACTGTAATTTTTCAACAATCTTTAGAGACCGGAGTTGTTCCTAGGTAATGGATGGATGATCGTATTTGCCAAATATTTAAATCTGGGTCCGAGTCAGATTCCGCTAATTATCGCCCTGTGTCTCTCACATCTGTGGTTTGCAAAATATTATAAAATCTATACCAATGTGACTTCCCACCTAAACATACAGTCTCTAATCAGCGACACTCAACACTGTTTTTAGACGAGGGTGGTCATGTGAAACCCAGCTGGCCCTTTTCATTCATGACATTCAAGCTTCTCTAGACAAGGGAAATGTACATGTAGTCGATGCTATATTCCAAGACAGCCAAATCATTTGATACGGTTCCCCATCAAAGATTGTTTAAGAACCTTCGGGCATTTGGAATTAATGAAGAAATAGTTGGTTTCATATTTAGGTATTACCATCACTGACAATATGCAATGTGATACCCATATCTTATATTTGAGCAGCGAATTTTCAGAAATTGTCCCCAAAAATGTGAAGATCGGATATATGCCGGGTTTACATATTATTCAAGCAACCTTGGGGGACGGGGTTGGCCAATCGATGCCAAATGTTCAAAGGGGGAGGAGTAAACCAAAGGAGTCGGACAGTTGAAAAATTCCAGTCGGAATCGAAGGTTTGCTGGACCTACTCCACAGCCCTGGTTACATTTAAATTGATGGGTAGTTTGGGAGATTAAAGAGGACAAATTTTGAATGCCTTGGACACAATGCAGGTAAGGGATGTAAGTAGCAAATTAGGGAGCAATACTGTAACAATGTACTCCATGTGGGTAGAGGGACTGCTAGAGTGGAAAATCCCACATTGGATACAGGAGCAGGGATGCAGTGCAGTCACGAGAGCATCTGAGCACAGCTGCTCTATTGGCCATAAGAGAGAAGAAAACAGCATGTGGTGCCTGCTGCAGGCTACTGAAAGGGGATGATCATTCTGTCATTGAGATGGCCTGGGCAACTAACATTGAGAAGAACACAGTAAGAGCACTGGTGGCAAGGTGCATTGCTTCCCAGGACAAAAGCGATTTGGGAAGAGGTCATGTGGGAGGTCAGCAGAAAGTACTGGCAGTGTGATAAACGATGGCAAAAGGAAAATGCAGAGGAGCTGACAGGGCTTCAGGATGGGCAAGGGGTGGTGCACAATGAGGGTCACAGAATCCAGTTCTTGGTAGGATATGCCAAGAAGTTTATACAGGGTGAAGGGGCTGTCGTCATGGCACCTCCGTCTAGAGAAGGATCGAGTGACACCGATCACTTTGGAGGTGCTGACCGGAGCGGTGCTTAGGATATGCCAAGAAGTTTATACAGGGTGAAGGGGCTGTCGTCATGGCACCTCCGTCTAGAGAAAGATCGAGTGACACCGATCACTTTGGAGGTGCTGACCGGAGCGGTGCTTAGGATTAAGAGGCGGAAGCCAGTGGGGAAGGACAATATCCCCAAAGAATTTCTGAAGTTTCAAAGGGAGAGGGCACTGAGGGAACTGGTGGACATTTACAACTATATTGTAAATGGAGGCGAAATACTGAAGCCTTGGAAAGTAACTAGAATTGTGCTTCTGTATAAGTGCAAGGGAAAAGACAAAGCCGACATTAGTAGTTGCCGTCCAGTGGCTATCAGCAGCTGTGTATATAAGTTATATGCAGGCATGCTTCGTGATAGGCCGCAGATAGTTGGAAGTGGGAGGTTGGCTAGGGGACTTCCACAATGGCTTCTGTAAGGGCAGAAGGGGGAGCAACATCTTATTTGTTATCACCCAAGTAATAGAGGTTGCTGTAAGGAGGAAGTGAGCTTTATACATAGCATTCCTGGACATTAATGGTGCTTTTGATAATGTCAACAGCAAAACTCTATGGGCACTGCTTCCAGCATATGGCATTTCGGATGCACTGGTGGAAGCAATATGGGAACTGTACGAGGGGACGGAGTATGCCATTCAATTGGGGAAATAGAAAAAAGAATTCAGTTAACAAAGATGTGGGACAAGTGTGCCCACTGTCTCCTCTTTTCTTCCTGGTGTACATAAACAAGTTGGGCATCTGACTGCGGGATTCCCAGTTGGGGAATCGTAGCAGTGCAGGCTTCTGCATGAATTGCAACAGCATGTGGAAGTTGCCGGCAACTTTTGGGGGACTTCGACCTCAAATATGGGGGAACAAGCGAGGGATTCTGGTGGTCAATGGCTGAGAGACTGACCAAACAAGCACCTGAGAGCTGAATGGCAGTAAAATAGAAGACGTTAATGAGTATAAATTCTTGGGAGTGTTATTTAACTCAGGGGGGAGTATCTAGCTAGAATGAAGGTGAGGATACACCTTCGACTTCATGCCAACGTCAAGGGGATATAGGCCAAACCTAATGTGGCAATCAAACGATTGGTACCCGAATGTGAAAGAACGCAGATGGCATTAAGAGAATGTCAGTAAGAGCACTTTAAATATTTACACGAGGAAAGATAACATATGCCGTGATGGTGTTCTATGACAACAGTTATGCCATTGCCTTATTCTTCAGTGCAGGGCAGGGTATTTGGAGACGTACAAACGGTTGCAAAAGTTTAAACAGATCAGCGAGACTTGTAACCTGTATGTGACTGGGGTAGAGGACATAGTGCATGTTATTTATGAATGTAGAGCACTTGTGGAATACTGGGTAGGGATGGGGTCCAAATCGTAGAGGAATTGCTTGTATTCACAGGGGAGGGACCAGAGAAGAAAGGTGCTATTAAGGCTATAAAACGCTTGCTGGGTAGGTGATGGGCATTAAAAAACAGCGCGTGAGGATGAACAGCACAGTAGGTTGACCCATCCAGAGATAGCAGGGCAGGCATGAGCACTTCCCTGGTTCCGTAGCCCCCCTTAACGGAGGCATCAGTCGCAAAGAATTTGCTACACATCTCCAATCCAATTCGAAAAAATTGCATGATCTTAAGGGCGTGGCTTATTTGAGTTTGCCAAAGCCAGATACACATATGCACTGTCATATTTTCTAGCAATGACGTTTGAACAATCATGCATATTTTTATTTCAGCTATAGTAGGCCTACATCATTTCATGTATGAGGGCTGTTCCAATATTGAGTACATGCCTCAGTTGGCTAAGACCGTGACCTAAGTAAGCTCAGTTAGCTATGTTGGAACCACTGAGGTTTTTGGAACGAAAATTGGCTTACCATCGTCTGCTATTTGCATCGTCCGCAGAAAGCATCCCGCTGCAGGTCTGGAAGCCGAATACCCAGCCCCATCTTGGTTTTAGTAAGTCATCTGCTCGCGATCCAAGGTAGCCAAGGGAGTAAGGTTTTCTAGGTACACTTGAATCAGTAGCTGTATCGCGAGCTGCTCACTTTTGTTACTCTATTGGCTTATGAGACACTGAGCCAACTTCAATTCCGGGACGATTTTTCTCACTCGTCTTGTGAGCAGCTCAATACTGGAACAGCCCTACGAGGAATCAATGGGCCAATTTTGAAGTAATGACAAAAATACTTATGCACTTTGCATTTAACTGGTTAATCTTTAAAAGCTAGAAAGGCCAATGGGTTTGCCTTTTTTGCATCAGGTTTTAGAATTCCCAAAAACGCTGAAATAGAAAGTCACGTGCTCGACTTCAGTTAAAACTATAAAGGCATTTCCAAGGCAAGTACACTCAAACGAAGTTGATTGTTTCGTGGAATTACTTTCAATGAATCCAACCCCTTGCCCGATCACAAGTAATGTTTCTAAATTGCGCTTCCCGTGAGTAAGCACGTTTTTAAATTTTATTTATGGCCAAAATTGACCAAGGTAGTATGTAAACTACAGTATTGAAAAGTTGACATTTGCCTAGAAATGTTCAAGCTTTCTCAATTGTTTCACAGGGCACAAATTAAGTCATTTCAGGGATCAATAGAAGAATCTTTCAGATTCACACGAATAAAACGACACACTCTTCGACAAAGGGGCCGTGCAAATATTACGTAACGCACCAGGGGGTGGGTGGGTCCTCCTGAAACTGTTACGAACTGTTACAGGGGGTTCGTGGGTTTTTCTCCTTGCGTTACATAACATTTTTCATATCTCGAAAATTCTACCACAGATAGTGGCAGCTAGACAACAGCATGAACTGATGTCCAAAATTAACTTTTCTGGGCTCTGCAGCTAAACTTTGGAATGGATAGGTGAAGATGTCAAAACCAAAAACATCATTAGTAACATTGCAGAATCAATAAGAAATGGTACACTAGGCCCTGTATAACCAACAAGCTGCATACAAATCCAGGGGGTGAAAATAAACATTTTGTGACAATGTGTTATGTAACAATATATAGGGGTGGGTAGTCTGCAGTGTTGCAGGGGGTGGGCGAGTCTCTTTATAAAAAGGGAAAAAATTGCGTTACGTAATATATGCACGACATAATATTGATAGCAAAAGCTAAAGATTTCAAGGATTTTACGGTGTATTAATCCTTTTTTCTCTAACATAACATGTAGGCTACATACATCGAGTGCACACTGGCACGCTGCACATGTACAAATTCTCAGGCATTGCCCAGGAACATTGTCATAGTTTACATCACACATAAAATAAATCAACTGCTGGACGCTTTTGACATCAATGGCAATATAATTATCAACACCATGTGAAATGTTCACCTTTCATTTTGTTGCCTACCTTTGAGAACGGTTTGCACGGCGTTTCGTTGAGTCTCGCTCTTGAAATGGTCGAAACCAAACACCGATTTGAGGATTTGTTCAGCCTCTTGCATGACTTCCCAACGGCGAAGTTTGTTATAAATCGATACACGATATTTGGGCCATATATCTATACGCCTAACGTTTTAAAAGAAACCATTAACAATCAACAAGGTACGGAAAACAAGCACCAACGTGCGAGTAACAACAAACTGAAAAAAAAACAATGCGGAAGGTACAAACCCACCTTTCCAAAGGCCAACTTCAGACTGAACCAATGAGAGCTAGTGTTATACACGCTTCCTAGATTCGACATTTCGCTTCAAAAACACTCTAGCTCTACTAGTTGGCGTGTTTCCTTATTCCACCCATTCCACCCTAAATCCAGCCATTTTGTTGGCTTGCAAGCCAAAATCGTTTCTTAATTCCAGCCAGCCAAAATAAGCTTGCAAGACCAAGCAAGCTTTAGGAACCTTTTTAAAGCAGCTCACTAAGCGGCATAAGCGCAGCTTGTCGAAAAGTACAGAAAATGCAAGAATCTGCATATCCGAACATAGTCTAGTTGTTTTGCCATTTCGCGTTGTAGTCATGGTTACAAGAAGCCATGACTGTACGGAATATCCGAGAAAAGACGAAATGTTTCTATTTGATGTGGTCATCGTACGTGAGCGTTGATGAATACATTAGATAATTTGTGCGCCAAGGATTTAAAATGAGGGTTGCAGGTTGGTGCAAGCTGTTAAATAACATGATTCTAGGACTTACTAGTAGCTCTCGTATTTTATACCTTGATTTTATACCGTTATCCCAAGCGTTAGCATCATTATACCCTTCCATTCAATACCTTTAATTAAATCCACTATCCATTCAATGTAACGTAGATCGGATGCGAATTAAAGGCAATTTTAGAGCAAGCCTATCTAATTGTGGGGTTTTGTAATATGTACAGAGTACCAACTAGGGATGGGTAACCGAGGATTGATCTTTGGCGATTTCGATTTAATATCGATATTTTGGGATTTATCCGAATCGATCCCTAGAGTTTAGCGCGTGCTTTAAACTTTGTGCATATTGCTTTGATGCTATATGGATTCTGTTATTATTTGAATTCAATAATTATCTTCACAGTCAAACATAATTTAGAACAAACATGTAAACTAAACCATAATGTTGAATTATTTATGCTACATGATACAAAAAAATGTCATTACAGTAGGCTACACTATATTCTTACTGTATTCAGAGCGTTCATTTTAAAATTCCCACCTTCATTATTAAAAAACGGCTTGAGATACAGAAATCGGGTTTGGCGGAATGTTTTTCAACCGTAGGGGACCATTTGTAAAACATTCGCAAATGACAGTGACTCACCCCTTGACCCCAATTGACCCCAACTTAAAAATTTTAAATGGCAACTCATACCTTGTGATATCTTAAATAAAAGCCCATTAAAAATGATGAGTTTTGGCGTAAAGGAAATTGAAATCGGCCCTCCCAATCAGTCGCTACGCCCAAAAATGTGATCTTTCAGCATTTTTTTAAAATTTATTATTATCATTAAAAAGATGGAATTACATGATGAAACCTCTTGGAAACATTCATAACATTAGTATTGTGCTAGAATATTTAACGTCAGAAATTTGAATTGTAAGTGTTTGGAAATCCTAGAGAATGCCGATTGTCATTGTATAAAAATAATTCAAATGAATTGCTCGAAATGTAGACCATTATTTGTGAGACAATAATAAAGTCTAAATGCAAACTTATGAAGGCTTAAAAACAGACTCTCTCATGTAAAACGTTTAGATTAGGTCCTGATTCAAACTGAACACCATGCATAATCCAACTAGATATTCTTTTCGATCATATCTTTGATATCTTTGATACTTTGATATCTTTCATATCTATTACCTTTGCCCTGATTACATTACTGATTGAATTACTAGTCAATACGCCCCTTTAGGAAAAATTTAGTTTTCACTTTTATAAATTTCGAAAACATGGTAAGTGCATATTTCTGACATCAAATATTCATGTAAAATGGTAATGTTGTGAATTGTTCCAAAAGGCTCCATCATGTAATTCCATCTTTTTGATAATAAGTGTAAAATTTTGAAAAAGGACTGAAATTCCAGATATTAGAATGTAGCGACGGATTGGGTGGGCCAATTTCGTTTTCCCCGAAATTCATCTTTTTTAATGGGCTTTCATTCAAGATGTCACAAGGTATGCCTATGGGTGGCCATTTGAAATTTTTAGGTTGGGGTCAATAGGGGTCGGGAGGTGAGTCATTGCCATTTGCGACTATTTTTCAAATGGTTCACCCTACAGTTGATAAACACTCCCCCAAACACGATTTCTCTATCTCATGCCATTTTTTAATAGCCAAGGTGTAAAGCTTTTAAAAAAAACACCCTGTATAACTTGGTGTTTTCCTTTGCTAACAGGGGTGAAAATGACACTTTTGTTAGGTCTAGTAAAATATATTTTTCGCTAGGACGGGGTGGTATTGCAAGGGTTACAGTATTGTTAATTTGTAAAATAATAACGCCACCCAATCCTAGCGAAAAATGTATTTTTCACTCCAACCTAGCAAATGTCATTTTCACACCGTGTTAAGCACGGGAATTAGACACCTAATAAAGTGATGCGGATAATGCTATCAGTCGTTTAAGTCCCGAACGCTCTTATACATATGTGCAGTAAAATCATCGCTTATTGCAATGAAGGTTTCGTAAAACACAATGAATGAGCAGTTTTGGAAGAAAATATTTAAATGATGTCCCCAATTGTTATGAATTTCAAAAATTTCCAGGAATATTCTTCCAAATTTTCGATATTCATTGAAAAAAATATTCCATGTATTAAATCTGACACTTAACAGACGTCTGCGAGTCAAACAAAGCTGACTGATGAAACGAGCATCTTAGTTGAGAAAACACCAAAACGTGCTGAATAAATCAATTTATTAACACATTTTATTGTGGATTAAATCCTTTTTATCAAATCGCCGGCAAAATGTCGTTATTGATGGGAAGGAGTCTGGCTGGTTCAATGTGCAATCAGGTGTACCACAAGGTAGTGTTTTAGGTCCCCTTCTATTCCTGTTGTTCGTTAATGACCTGCATAATCTACTTTCCTGCAACTCTAAATTATTCGCTGACGATTCTGCACTGTATGATGAGGTACTGTAAGAGTTGAGGATCCATTCAGATTGCAAAGGAACCTCGACATCTTATCAGACTGGTGTAAAACGTGGCAGCTCAA
>JAQGAF010004495.1:0-14233 GCA_034687865.1 Kryphioiulus occultus
GTAAAAACACTTTGGAATTGTCGGTTAAGGATATTGGCTGGGTCTGCATCTACTAATCCTGCTTGATTAGAGTGATCATTCAGAGCATTTGTTGGAGATTTATTTTTACGAAGCGATTTGACGTATGTCCAGAAAAATTTTGGATTAGATTTGAGCGATGCTCCGAGGGTCACTGTTTTGAATTGCAACATTGATTTTCCCATTGGGGAGGGGTGTTGAGATGATGACAGGTTGGAGGTCCAGCTAACAAATGCTATAACCCGATAATTCAAAAACTAACCAATTCTATTAAACTTCAACAATAGGATCCCGAAACCTCGATTTCGAATACATTTCCCTCGTATCAATGAGCTTTTACCCAAGTAGCACAAAACCAATTTTCAACTAAAAAATAAATACGGCTTTAAACGTTGGCTATCAACAGCTTGTTGATGTTAATATGGGGGTTTATATGGGGGCATATATGGGGGGGAATACAACATTTATCCAACCAATTTAAGCTATAGGATTTTCTAGTTTTGTAGCCCATGTTATGCCATTTATTGTAGCTATTAAATTGCAAATTAGTCATTAAAATGGCATTTTTTATCATTCACAATGAGACAATTGGACAATGGTATATTTGTGAAAAAACAAGTGTTACAATGGAAAATACAAGAAACATCACAAAACGTGTCCATAGACCATTCAAGCATGCAACTAAAATTGTGCAAGTTGTCATCAGCATATTAAACTGTTTAACAAATGTTTATTACAATTGTATTGGTCCAATTATAATTGTGTCGAAATTAAAAGTAATGATTGCCAAAATTAAAAGTAATAATTATCAAATTAAATAACACATGTACTCTTTATTTTTTGTTTTACCAAAATATTGATGAATTGCTGTAAATTCGAAACAACAGATAATGTTTATCATATGTTGATTAGATGTTACAAATAAACCAATAACCATCCCTGACCAATCATAAACCATTAAACCAAAATTCACCGTTTATTCAATGGACGTGTGGCCAAAATATACTTCTATAAGCAGCTGAAGCAGTCGTCCTACAATCCCCCATATATCACAAATATGGATACCTTTATTTCTTTGAAATGATAGAGCAATTTGTTCTGCCTTCCTTCTTTCAAACAGGGGCCCAAAGTCCTCACTTCTTCAGCCTCAGGGCCCTTAAAACCTTTCTGTGCTCTGCCTCTGATGGCAGCTCTCATCTGTGAATGTCAACAGTAATAGCAGCAATTTTAGCATGCATAAACAGTTCTACTATCATACTCAATTTACTATTTGTTATGCTGATTGCCAATCTGTTACTTTTGCAGGTAATCGACATTGCCATTCCATTGCGGAAAGCATCATCCTGGGCCTATAGAGGGAAAGAAGGTTTAAAATGGCACCGCAGGAGGGAGTAATCACAATCCTGCATTTTAATGATTGCTACAATGTGGAACCCCAGGAAAGGGAGCCAGTTGGAGGCGCAGCAAGATTTTCCCACGTTATTAAATCTTTTAGCGCTGATAATCCATTGATTTTGTTCAGCGGAGATATCTTCGCACCCTCCATAAGTAAGGGATAAGCGAGCTTCTGGCTTTGTTGGAATAATGCCATTTTTTGAATGTTTTAAACCTGACTTTCTTTTACTGTACTTTACAGTGAGCACTTTTACCAAGGGTGAGCAAATGATTCCTGTCTTAAAAGCTTTGAATGTGCACTGCGCCGTATTTGGAAATCACGACTTCGGTAAGTAGATTCAATTTTTGGTAGTGTTTTTGCGCAACTTTTGCGAGAAGTGTCTAAGTGCACTTCTCTTTGCAATTAGATTGTTCATGGTGTTTTCTTCTAGGCGCCTGATTTTTCGTCGGCATTCACTAAATTATTTATTTCAGATTTCGGAGTTGATAACTTGGTGGATTTTACTAAACAAACGCCATTTCCGTGGCTGATGAGCAATGTTATTGATAATGAAACGAAAAGGCCTCTGGCGGAAGGATTAGTTTCTCACATAATTGAATGGGGCGGTAAAAAGGTATATATTTAGACATTACTTAATGAGTTTTAAGTATTGGTGCGTCTAACTTAAGCTTACATTTAGATCATGTATATCGAGGGATCTGGTATAAATTATTGCCGCATATACTTCGGTATATACCCTGCTCCAAATTTGCACAAAATATGTATATTTCAACCTCTACCAGATAAGAATGGCATCTGTTCTAGCTGTGAACCTTTCTATTATCCTAGCGAGTTTCATCTCTGTTTTGTTGAACCTTTTTAACGTCATTTTGCATCGCCTTCCTATTGGGCTATGTTTTGGTGCATTTTGGTACATTTGATTATAAAATAGTTTGTGGCCTAATGTAGTTCCCTTCACGTGTTTATTTGACACCACGAGCCTGTGTATGCCCCAGAATGCATTCTGTTTTAAGAATTAACATAGTTTTTCTATTGCCATATTTTGCATTTTATTCTTTCTCGCGTTGTTTTGTGGTTATTCTAATCTAGCTTAATCTAATCTATCCTAACCTAAATTAGCCGAAATTGTAATTTATTTAGCTGCATTTAACCGTAGACAATCACTGTTAGCCTACAAGCTGTTAGGAGAAGCCCACTTTCTCATTGTTTCTACATACAGTATTGTATGATGCAGAATGGGAGCAGGCATATACCAAAGTACAGCCTTATTGTCTTCAATAATTTGTGAACAGATTATCATAAAAACAATTTGCTTTTGCCTATTAGAATTATCCAGGAACTTCTTTTAGAGCGTTTCATGAATGTTCTCTAATTCTTACATTTGCAGATAGGATTAGTCGGATTAGTCGAATTTGAATGGTTGGCAACATTAGCTACGATTGATGCTGACGAGGTAACATATTTAGATTTTGTCCAAGAAGGAAGAAAGCTCGCCAGGCAATTAAAGGATCAGGTATTTGTATTACATCGATTTGAAGTATTAACAACTTAAGCTTATTATAGAACTTTCAATGAATTTCGTTGCTTTGTTTAGCAAGGTGTCGACTATGTTATTGCGCTAACTCACATGAGGACCCCCAATGACGTTCGCCTGGCTGAAAATGTAGACGAAATAGACCTCATTTTAGGGGGTCATGACCATGTCTATGAAATTAAAAAGGTATTTATCAGTGGTTGTGAGTGATCTTTTAAAAGCATTTGATAGAAGGCTCCGTTGGCATTTTCTTTTATAGGTTAATGGAAAATATATCGTTAAAAGTGGAACAGATTTCAGACAAATGTCCAAATTGACGCTAACGTTTAATCATACGAAAGTAGACGTGAACATCGAAGAAATCACACTGACTTCCAAGTATGGTGAAGATGAAGTTCTGTTAAAACAACTAGAAAAATATACAAGTAAGCAGATAAATTTATTAGAATTCGGGTATTTTTTACTAAATGAAGACTTTTTGGTGCTTGGAATTGTGATTATTGCTCGGGAATTAAAAAATGAACAGTTTGGAACATGGAATGTTTTTTTTTGTAATTTTTTAATCTAGGTGTAATGGAAGGTAAAATGGACGAGATTTTGGGAGCATTTAGTGTGGATCTGGATGGACGATTTTCAAGTGTAAGGACAATGGAAACTAATTTAGGTAATCATTGATTTAATTATGGACTAAACTGAATCCAAGTTCAAAGAAATGAAGTAATATAGCTTTAACTACTTGGTTATAGGCAATTTCGTTTGCGACGTCATGCTTTCTGCAACTCATGCAGACTTAGCCATTCTCAATTCCGGAACGTTGCGAGCCGACATGATTTATCCCAAAGGAGATTTTAAATTCCGGGATTTGCTAACAGTTCTTCCATTCTTGGATCCATTGGTCGTTTTAAGTATAACAGGTTTGTAATAATTTAAGTATTAAATTTACACTATTTTCGACAAAACATGAGCGTTCATTTAGTTAGTTGCTGTAAGTGTTAGTTTGATATGACCGGTCCAAAGCTCAATTTTTTATCTTTATTTATTTATCTTATCTATAATATAAGTTTGTTGAATTCAGGGCGCCAACTTGTTAACTGTTTGGAAAACAGTGTTTCTCAGTACCCCAAATTGGAGGGTCGATTTCCCCAAGTGGCTGGTATCAGCTTTGCCTTTGACCCCACACAACCACCTGGCAGTCGAATCGATCCCAAATTTATTAAAATAGGCGATGAGTACATGGAACTGGAACAGGTAAGTTCATTGACTTTTAGAAAAAAATCGTGCCCTGCTGACGAAACTTTTACATTAGAATAGTGATTTATTGGAATACAAATATTTCAGAAATATCGTCTTGCTACCAAGGCTTATCTGCAGCAAGGCCGTGATGGCTACGATGTTCTTAAGGAATGTGAAGTTCTTGTAAGCAATGCATTTTATAATATTATATCAGTCTGTTTAGCTATACTCAGATTTATAAGAATAACATGAATTATTATTTTATTTCTAACTTTCATCTAATATTAGAAATTCGCCTTATATTTTATCGAAATGTTATTGTATTTTAGAAAATTTTCCAATATTTCGAATATATCGTAATTCTGATGTTTTGAATTTAATTTACATGATAGCTGGATGACGAATCCAGTCCCGAACTGTGCACAGCCGTCCAAAACCACTTTCATGCCATTAAAGTTTTTAGCGGGGTGGCTCCAAGCCGGACACGGCATAGACAGAGCCTCGTTTGTCTATCGAGACGGTACGTTTGATCCTGAATTCACATTTCCTAGGCCATGAGGAAATGTCAAGGAAAATCAGTGGACAATTTGGGCAATTTCCTTCTTGCAGACATAGTGTTGTGAAAATGCTCGAAGGTGGGGTGCCACCAGCTGCAAGTCACCCTTTGCGCCGTGGAGTCAGTTTGGACGCCACGGCACGGCGCCCAATGCTCAAACGTCAGACTTCGTTAGATGATATCGAACGGGAAACTTGCAGACTAGAACCCAAAGTGGAGGGCAGAATTCTTCTTCTAACTGATGAGGTAAGCATTTCTGAAAGGATAATTTCATAAAACCTGTTACCGTTAATTGGAATGTTTAAGCAACCACATGTACAGGTTTGCTGCGTTTACGTACACATTAGTTTCTATCTATATCAAGGTCATGAAATCACTTTCGTCCTCAAAAAAGCTGTGCAAATAACTTAATCAACTAGACATTGATGATAATAAGAGAAACTTAATTTTTCATCTGATAAAACACATTTATGTTGCTATGGTTTCACCTCACACTGTGGCTTGTTGTTGTCACCAGGAAACAATCTGAAATTGTGCATTTTTGTGATCGATTCATATAAGTTTCAAAAGTTTGTTGGAACCTTAATTGAATGTTTTGGATTTTTATTATTTAAACCCGCATGAAGCACGATTGTTTTAAAACCTTAGCATTATCATCGAACGATTTAGTATTCGTCTCGAATTAGTTGCTTATTTTTAGTGATTTGATTTTTGTGTGTTGTAGCTTGTTTTGTTTTATTTGAATGTTTTGGTTTTGAAGCTGCGTGATCAGTGGCTGCAACAACGAGAGCGTGCCGCACTAATCGCTGATAGTGATGTATTTGAGGATGATGCCTTTGATGATTATTAGTTGAGGTAGTTTTTCTTCATTTAAACTTGCATGAATCTGATCTCTATTTTACTAACCCAAGGGGAAGGAAAATGAAAGGCAGAACAGAAATCACTGATAAACTGGAAAAATACTCGACAGTAAACATTTGGAGTTTTCAGAAGCCTAATGGTGGTTTTTCATATACAATAGTCTCAACCAACGATACAAGCATTCTAAATCTGAATATATGAATGTAAATGTTGAATATAACTGTATGCAAAAGACGAAAAACCTTAATTAATTCGTTGCAGTTGTTATAAGAATTCTGACATTTTTATGCAAACATAAGTAGAGAACCAAACTATTGATTCATACTGTTGTGTAAATTGTGGAATGAATCATCCAGGGGAATTGCATGTAGAGAATTAACGTATGCAGTTCAACCATAATTACACTTAAGTGCATATATGTGTTTCATTTCTTGATATTATTCATATGTGGGTAGCACTTGAGATATATCATCCAGCGTTCTGATGTTTCCATTTGAAATCTGGATGGTGAATGCTTGACTTTTCTTATCTTATTGAATAATTTGAACTAATTTACTAAAATTTGTTGCTAATATAATAAATTGACTTAGCATCTTCTTGGTAACATTTTCATTTGCCCCTAGCCTGCAACACAGATTCCCCAAGCATTCAAGTAAATTGATAAATTTAACAGCAAACACAACATTTTTATTAGATTTTCCATGAAATTTAGACAAAACTTGGCTATGCTCCGGTAAATTCCCTGTTGCTGGCTTGCTGCCCTGCTGCCATAGACGCAATGAGAAAGCGAGCTTCTCCTAATGGCTCGTAGGTTGGCAGTGATTGCTTGCAGAGGCTGCGGTTAGGGCAAGCAACCAAATTGACTTTTTAGATTAGATTAGGATAAACCCAAAAAAGCCACAAAATCAGAAATACTAAAAAACTATAAGGATAATTTAATACACTTGTAAACAGGTGTCAGTTTTGCCTACTTGACAAGTAGCGTTAAAATACACATATTGTGTGCATTTTGGAGCAGGGAACATACCGTAGTATATCTCAAAGCGTCTTTCCAACTTTTCCTTATTGATTTTAGTAGCAAATAATTATTCGGGGATCCCCCTGACCTTGAAAACATGGAAAACCTGGAAATGTCAGGGAAAATGAGTTCTCTTTGAAAAAGTTAGGGAAATTAAGCAAACGTGATATAATTTCCTTAAACATTTATTGGTTAACACGAAACAAGAGATAGCAAAAATTTCGTGGAAGAATTTAATAACGAAATTGTCAATTAAAAAAAAAACTAATCCAACTTTGCTGTTTCATAATGAAAATGTGTTGTCTATATGCTGCTTATGTATAAAATTAATAAATATGCCATTCCTTACATTGACATACAGTTTGTCATATCAGGGTGGTCAGACAAATTTGTTTTAAAACCTGGAAAGGTCAGAGAAGTTGAAAATGGTATCTCTGGAGGAACTCTGTTAGTCTAATTCGGAAATAACAGTTAAATTAGGTTCAATTTCAAAAAGTATGTTGTTTCATCTCCATTGACACATTATTATTTACTGAATTATTATTAAAATGAAAATGTCGAACAAACAGATGCAATTCTAAAGGTGTGCTGGACTAACATTTTTTCAGCTTTTAAGCCGCTTTGACGGTCTGCTGCTCGCTTGTAGTAACATGATTTTTTGCTAAAATCTGTTCGTTCAAATTTCAGATAAAGCGGCACCTGGAGCGAGAAAAACAAGAAGCTGAATCTTTGAAAATTACCGAACCTATTGAAGAAGTGGAAGAAACGTCAGGAAGCTTTGATGGTTAACATTGGATTCAGCTCCTATGAAAAGCATGCACGGCTTTGTGCCATGCGCTGAAAGCTACTTAGACATAGCCTATAAATAATTTAAATGATATTTATTTGTTTGTCAGCAGTATTTTGGAACGAAAACGAAAAATATATTACTACATGAATGTAATGCGCACACCGTCCCACTATGTTCATCTTTATATCATTGTTATCAATCGTAAGGTCCAACTTCATTTCGACCATCCTCGTATAGCGCTAGTTTATTGTAGGACGTTGATTACCATGTCTCGCCATTGGTTTCTAAAATCATTGTCAGTTTCCATATACACAACCTTAAATGTTGATGCACTCAAGATTAACGATTTTGATCCCTACTAGAATGCCATTAAATGGCGTTTTTAGGCAACACATTTTTAGAGACTAACCTGTTTTTATTTTTTTAAATAGTTTTGTTTTTCAGCTTTTTGCGATGCAAGTTAATGCTCATTGCAAGGGTATGCGACCATTTTGTAACGTCTGCCACAAAATTATACAAATCTTCATAGTATTTTTAATTTAAGTTTCATTTGATGTACTGAAGTTCAGTATCTGTTTCGGATAATCTGATCCCACAACAATGTATTTCGCATTTAATGACAACGAAATTTACTGCTGCAAAATAACGATATTTAGCTTTCAGATGATGCCAATGTGGTATAGCATATTAATTAAAAATATGAAATATTCTCCCCTAAAGAAAATGAAAAGAAGTTGCTGAAATTGTCCCTAACATTGGGCAAATAAGTTGTCCTCTTTATTCGGCCGCTATGTAACATGCAATATGTTGTATTAATCAGTTTTTCTATCCAATGCTTCAATACGTCAGAAATTGTCGACTGCAAGCTTAAATTTTCTTAATTCTTACTAACGAAACTGCAGGCAATTTAACGTTTTTTATTGGAATATGAAAAATCCGAGAAATATCAGATGTTTGGTGCTGATATACATTGTTTGAAATGTATCCAAAAAGCCCCATTCCGGTTGTGAGATTTGGTAAATATCCAGTATAAGTGACAAAAATGCACTCTGTTGTTTAGTGTTGCACGACTTTGTCATTGAAGTCTGCAACATTAATTAAAAAACATTTGAACGTACACTGTTTGTTAAACTCTTATAATGTTATGCAACTGCTTAGAAAATGTCAAGTTGAACCCCAGAATCCCTTGAGTTATTATCACGTACCTTTGTTACACAACATTATGGCGCGAATGCATGTTGTGAACATGTATGCGCCATAATGTTATACATGTATACGCCACGTCGGTCGGATTCTACATTTATTTACATAAATGCGATGGACTAACTTGTATCATTTGCAGATTTCATGTTCTGATGATATACTTGCCTGTACTGTACAGAACGAATTATTTATTTACCCAATTCGTATTTACTTTATTAGCTGCACTACATCCCCCTACATGTTCCATTTATTTTCTAGAAAAAGCCTAAGATAAGCTAAAAATTACAGATTCCCTTGTATTTTATTTTCAGATTAAAACGGTTATATTTCGCGCCAATTCCCAAGTTTTTTTACTATAGGCAGTCCCTTTGCATTTTCCCAACATTATATTTGATGTGAAGCACTAATTATGCATGTGTTTTATATGATGCGTACTGGTGTACGTTTATCCATACACTGTGGTAAGCAATAAGTTGGGGATTAAAGCGGCTTTAGTTAATGGAAATAAAATATTTTATTGCCAATATAGTATTAATTTATTGTACCAAATTCGTCGTGTTATTTAGGCAACCATGAATGTCGATATGGTACTTAGACCGTGTTGTAAGTGGTCCACTGATTTTATTTAATTGACCTAAAATATTTTATTGCGAAAACCTGAATGGCACTCTGACATTCAACCAATTATGAGAACAATTAAAAATGGTGAAAAATTGTTATTGAATTTGCCATCATTGATATTGTTATGCAGTGAAACTCCTCTTGTGGGACACCTCTATAAGTGTGCCACTTGGTAAACTATATAGGTTTCACTGTATCAGTATTTCTCTCACGATATCGTTTGGCAAAGTGATATGCAAGTTGTTGCTCTAAACCTCTACAAGACAGGAAAGTGTACTTGTCAATTATTTCAGCGTCACGTAATTGAGATAATTAATCTTAATATCGGTATTTAGTCTGTCTACCCACCTACACATCCAACCTTCACTACGAAGGTGCCAAATCGAATATTTACTTTTATAAGTAAAAAAATGTTGGAAAACTTGCCAAAATTGGGCAAGAAAGGGAAAGTAGTTAAATATGCCACAGCTAAGCATTTTCATTTGGTGACAAACGGCGGCGGTGGACAGTTCCCGGGGCTGTTGGAGGTAAAGGTTTCATAATAAATAATTTTGAAGATTTACAAGTTGTACAATCCATTTCTGCCTGCATTTTTTCTAAACGTTTCGCCTATGGCGTTCTCTAAACTATTTCGTACTTAATTTTTGATTAACACTTCTTACATTTAAACAATTCTTGCGCTTAAAGACTTATTTATGAAAAACGTTAAAGATAAAAATTACTTAAATCAATTAATCTGCATGAAGTTTTGCAATTTTATCTCCTATATTCACTTAATTATCTACGTGTAATTTTCATGGCAATGTTAAAATTTATCATTTTATCTGCTTTTTCTATTTCTAATTACTTTAGCCTATGGCGTTATAAATTAGTAGTGTCATAAAACCATTTTTGCATAAAAATTTGGACTAAGTTACATCGTTTGGGTTTGGCATGACTGGGAATCTTCAATCCGTAGGTGTTTATTAACTAATAAACTGAGCTAACAATGCAATATTAGCGGATCTACGTACATTGTATATCTGACCAAGTTGTGTCCCAGAAATAAGAATGGAAGAACGAAATATATCAACCGGTCAACCAAACCCTTTTGAGGATGCTAACATATTTTCCAGGCTGTCTTTCTGGTGAGTAATTATTTAATGTGAAAGTTTACGAAAGTAACGCTGTTTTGCACGTTCTTTAATATCTTTTTAACGAAATAGGTGGTTAAACCCGTTCTTGGTGAAGGGATTTAAGAAAAGCCTTCAAGAAAATGATTTGTACGACGTGCCAGCTGAAGACAAAGCAACAGTAGCGTATGAGGCACTGCGAATGTAAGCAACATGGACATGTAATTTCTTAAATTAATAAACTGCCTCACTTATCGCTTGACCTGTCCTAAAATAGTGAATGGGACAAGCAATTTCACTGTAAGACAGCGGGACGAAAGCCAAGCTTGAAAAGCGCCATGTGGAATGTCGCTTGGCGAAAATTACTTTTATATGGTTCATTCTATTTCTTGAGAGTAAGTTTCATTAAATCACTGATGTTATCTTACAGATATTGGTTTACACTTGAACCATGTTTGCAGAATTCCAAAGTATTTGCATAATTATTGACCGGTAACACTTTCTTGGATCACCCTGTATTAATATAATCAATTGATGTCAATTTTCTATTTGTAGGTGTTTGTTTTCGGATTCATCATAATATATTGCCTGGGATTCATATTACGTGCAATCGAAGAAAAAACTCTCTCGTATTATTCCGTATACATTTGCGTTATCTTGGTGATATTGGTATACATGTCTGGCTTTGTATTATTTCACTGTTTCTCGTTTAACGTTGAAAGGATGAACACGAGATTCCGTGTGGCCTGTTGTTCTATTATTTATAGAAAAGTAAGTAATTGAACTTGCATTGTGATGACCCATTCACGAATATTGCGCACATTTTGTCTGTTTAAAACCAGGTATTACGATTATCCAAGTCGTTGTCATCGTCACCATCGTCAGGAAAAATGTTCAATGTTTTTGCTGGGGACGTTTCCAAATTTGATCAGGTTCGTATACTGTTCTGTCACAGGAAAATTAGATTTCATGCATCTCAAGATCTCGCAAATTTTACTATTGAGAACTATAGAAGATTTAGACAAAATGGTAGTTAAGTTAGACTGATAGAACAATAGTTGTAATTTGAAAGCTGTAGAAGTGGTCGAAATTACGCGCGTAGCCTAAACACGATTCGATTCATTTAGTATATACTAGGAAGCATTTTTTTGCCTATGTTTGAGAGCTAAGTTTATGTTATCAGGTGAGTTTTTTCAACGGATTTGAGTCTTTTTAAATTGTTAGGTGGATTTGGAGTGGGGAAAGTTATTTTTTTAGAACTAGGGCAATGAAAAAACTTTAATTTTCTTGTGTGGACTTTCAAGTATTAGGTGATCACATTTTCATGATTTACAAAGCCCCCACCTTCCCACATGTCACTTGCGTGCTCGTAAAGCATATTCACTAAATTCGAAATTTTTTTCATCCTTGGTATTATCTGAAAATAATGACATTTTGATTACATAAAACTTCAACGTATAAAACCGGTCCCTGAGAGTGATCCAATAGAAGAGCAAGATATGTTACATGAATACCCCGGTTAATGTGGCTAATTGTATTAGACAAAACACCATGCACACTATTCATTTGCATATAAAGAAAGTGATTATTTAACATGATTTTATTTTAAGGGGGAGGTCATAAGGTATTGGTACCTATCTGAGTATTAGTACCTTTAAATGTAACAAGGTGGTTTCTCTGCCAAGCTGTGCAGCAGTGTAACAATGCGCCAAACCCGTTATACCATCAAGTCGAAATAAATTCACAGAAACGTCCTCTAAACTTTCCAAATTGGAACTACATGTAGTGCTCTAAGTTTATTAGGTTACGAGATCAAGTCGAGTGATTCCCCTTAATGGATACCTCATTAATGACATGCTATACTGCCATTATCACTTTCTCTGAGAAACGTTAATGAGGTCACATATTTCTGACTCACGCTGAATATTCACATTTAATAAATGGCTAAGTGGATTTCAGTTACATGTACATTTTAGGATGTCAACCAAATCAGCGTTGATCTGGGCCCATGAAAGATCCATTGATGCCTGTTTGCCATTTAAGCTAAAATCATTGTTTTTGTTATAGTTGGTGCTTCGTCATTTGAGTGTCTTTATGGACCCAGTTGTTGCCGTCATCCTTATCACGTATTTATACTTGCTCTATGGGGCGAAAGTGTTAACTGGTGCCAGCATTCTCTTGCTAATCGTCATACCGTTGATATTTCTATCTAAACGGTTTTCATCTGAAAGGTATACATTCTACTTATTGATTTGAACAGTAACACCAGGGGCGTTGAAATGGTTTATGGGCCCTGAAGAAAAAGCCTTTGGGCCTCTTTTGATTGGAGGCATTGCTGAACACCAATGCTGAAAATACACAAATTTCCTGCATAAAGTATCTAATGAGGGCCCCCTGTAGTTCTGGGTCCATCAAATTCTGGGTCCTGAACAGATGCTTCTGTTGAATTCAGCGTTCCTACGCTCCTGGCTGGCACATGTGTCATGAACTTATGTTGTCAGACCATAGATTGGGATACTGACTTAATTTGTAATGGAATACAAATGTTTAAACAGAGTGAGGAAATCGAATGCAACGGATAAGCGATTGGAACTCATCAACAGTGTTTTGAGCGACATCAAAGCCATCAAAATGTACTGTTGGGAAACTCCTTTCAAGAAGTTAATTTACAAGGCAAGAAGGTAAAACATGTTCACATCTTACTACATGTATTTTCACTGGATTTACTGTAGGTTTGGAAACCTTGTTTTTAATTGTTCCAGGAATGAGCTAAATTCCGTTTGCGCAACAATTGTGTTTCGAGCTGGTATTATGGTGCCTTATATATGCAGTGCTAAACTTGCCTTATTGATGGTAATTGCAACAACCGTCTATTTGGGGGAGCCAATCAAAGCCGAAATGCTTTTCGTCACATATGCAATTTTCACCATCTTAAAACTCCAGCTTATATTTATTTTCACACTTGGGCTGAATGCAATTGCGGATCTGATGGTCTCACTGCAACGAATACAGGCAGGTCTAAGTGCCATTTTTCCATGCCGGAGTACCCCATTTTCCATTGATATTTATTGAATTTAAATTATCAATTCGAAAAAGGCTATTTTATTGATGGACGAAAAGGAAGAATGCAAAGACAATTCACATCATTCAGCAGGTGCAATGGAGGATTGTGGTGTTGTTGTCAACAATTTGATAGCTGACTGGGGCCAGGTAGGCCTACTAAATATCTGCAAAAAGTTCGTTTTTTTGCGTCATTTCGAACATCTTTCTAATTATTCTGGTGAATTAAGGCGTCTACTTTTCGATTAAGAGACATCTCTCTTTCCTTATCTGACGATGCTTTCTGTATAATACATGGACCAGTTGGCTCTGGAAAAGTAGGTGAAATTTCAGCATATTCGTATGAAGTGCTTAGTCGTTATCGAAGTATTTTCTTCTTTATTTAGTCTTCGTTGCTGTTGGCCTTGTTAGGAGAAATGCAGGTTCTGAAAGGCAGTATGGCAATAAAAGGTAGACTCGCCTATGTGTCTCAAGAGCCGTGGTTGTTTCCAGCCAGCATCAGAAAAAACATTGTTTTCTTCTTGCCTTTTGACGAGAGGTGGTATCGCCAAGTCCTTGAGGCTTGCTGTTTAAACGAAGTAATTATCTCTATCACAACTGATTCTGAATGCTTCAATTCGGACTTGTTTCATGATTTCGATGACTTTACAGGATCTGGATAGCTTTAACCAAGGTGATGCTAGTTTTGTGGCCGACAATGGAGTATCTCTGAGTGGGGGTCAAAAAGCACGGATACACTTGGCGAGGTGTGTGATTTAATGCCATTTCATTGAATAACTCCAGTAGTAAGGTCTCCCTAGCCACCGTAAGTGGGTGGTGCATCCGGTGGAT